>CBVK0102829446.1:0-26902 GCA_900067695.1 Picea abies
AGGAAGCACCAACTCCCTGGTTTTTCTAGCACCAACTAGAAGGAAACACCAACTCCCTGGTTTCTCTAGTACCAACTAGATGGAAGCTACAACTCCCTGTGTTCAAGCACCCACTTGAACCTCTAAGGACACCAGTCCTCCCTAGCACCTCCCTACCACCCTAGTTTATGAATATGAATTACTGAAACTTATTACAGTGACATAGTGTTCAACAACAACTTACCAGTCTCATCACTGTTCTGCAAGATTTTGCTGCTCTGTCTTTCTCACTGTCTTCCTGCACGCATCCATTGCACTTTTCTGTTCTTCTGCCTCTTGTGCTTTTTGCACCATTCCTATTCAATGCACCTTTTGTATTCTGTCCATTTCAGCTGCTCCACTCCACCTCCTTCTTCACACATGCATCCCTCACCACCGCAACAACCCTGATCTCTTCTTTGTTCGACCTTCTTATGCTCTATGTGCATCTTGTGCATGCCCTGTGTCCAATGGTTCTGCATTCTCTGCATGTCGAGTGCTCTACCTGTTCATCATGGAAACTCTTCAGCTTCTCTGTTTGTTAATCCCATGTGTTCATCATCACTGGGTGTCATGATCAAATTACTTCGCATCACCAACAGTTAAAATTCTTCATCTTCTGTTACAGTCGAGCTCAACTACTATGTTGCAGTTACAGGCTCCAACGCTCATCCAGCTCTCAATCGCCTCCACGAACAATCAGTGTTCTACTTGCAGATGCCTTGAGATTCTTCACCTCCTCTATCAATCACCCCGAAGTTTCTTTGAGTTCTCTGGCAGAAACCATCAGTGGTTTCTGGCAGTTACACTGTGACGTGCAACAATAGCCCTCCGATTTGACTCAATTTCATCTGCACCGTTGAATGACTTTCATTAGTCTTGCATTCATTTTGGCATTCTGCTCTTCGGCATTTCAGGATCACCGTGGTGGAGGAGTTTAGTACTCTTCATTTCCCAACCCCCGAAACTCCGAAAAGGATCTTGTCTTCACTAACTCCTTCCCCCATCTTTCACCGATGTGACCAAAGGTTGTGAATTGTAGCTAAGCCTAACCGTGTTTTGCATTTCGGATTTTTGACAATTCGGCATTCGTGTGATCAAGTGACTCGACACTCCATGTCGCAGTCCCCGAAATGGAGCTTGTTTGCTTTAGCTCTTTCCTCTATCTCTCGTCGATGTGACCAATGGCTGTGACCATAGCCTTATTCAAAAAGCTGCATTTCGCAATTTCGCATTTCAGCACTTCGACATTTCGGTACTCCTGTAGTAAAGTTTCTTGACTCTCCATGTCGCGGTGCCCGAAACTCCGAAACGGAGCTTGTCTGTGACATTTCGCGACTTCGGGTTTCGCAATTTCGGGACTCCTCCGATGAAGAGTCTTTACTCTTGACTCCTCCTACTCCCGGTATCTGAAACTCCGGTACGGAGTCTTTATCATTTCTCGACTTCAGGTTTCGCGACTTCGGGACTCCTTATGATGAGAGTCTTTGTCATTTCCATCTCCCAGTATCCGAAATCCTGGTATCCAGTACTCCAAGCGATGCGCTTGTTTTGGGTTTTCGCATTTCGGCACTTCGGGACTCCTGATGATGTGAGTCTCTGACATCTCCATCTCCCGGTAATCGAAATCCCGGTATCCAACACTGCAAGTGATGCGCCTGTTTCGGGTTTTCGCATTTCAGCACTTCGAGACTTTTGATGATGTGAGTCTCTGACATCTCCATCTCTCGGTAACCGAAATCCTGGTATCCAACACTCCAAGGATGTGCCTTTTTTCAAGATTTCGGGGTTTCACATTTCGCGACTTCGAGACTCATGTGTTGGAGTGTCTTGAATCTTGACTTCTCCATCTCTTGGTAATCGAAACTCCGAAATGGAGTCTTTGTTGAGGTGATTTTTCAGGGTTTCGCATTTCACCTTGCTCGTTAAAGAGCGTGTAAGTTCTCCTGGATCCAACGTCGGTCGAACCTCGGGCTTAGATCTGACGTTCATCGAGAAATCTTCAATGAGATCCATCGCTGCATACTCTGATCTTGTCGAGCTTGCTCTGCAACGTCTTCCCAAAAGACTTCTGGTGCCCGCCTGACACATCCTTCCTGTACTCAAGCCATCATCGTTGTTGTACTTGCCATCAATGACAAACATACACTGCCTGTAAAACATGCCAACAAATCTATCATTCAAATTTTCCCCCTCATACACTTGGTGCATGTCGCTCATTAATGTTGATATTATGGTAGCTGCGGGAGGTATTAATCTCCATTTGTGACCTTTGACGAGATTACAATATTCTGAAAGCAAGAAAAGACTTGAATATAACCCTAGAAGAGAAGTCAGCTAAAGAAAATATTATATATAAAGTCTTTAGCACCCAGAAAGAGAAGTTGGCCGAGACAGCCTAGAAAAAGTAGTATAAATATAGGACATCGATTTTCATTTGAGCCAGATCTCTTAGAATTGGAGAAATCCACTTGTGTGCACTGCAGAAGTCTAGTGGTGCACAAGTCTGGGGAGCAGTTGTTGCTGCAGTTCTGCAATCTGCATTTTCGGTTTTTTTTTTTTTTAATTTATTTTCTGGGTTGGACTCTTTGATCAGTTTTGGTTATCTTTGCTTGGTGCATTAACCTTGGTTGGCTATTGGCTTTCTACCAAAATTATTCTCTTTGTCAAGGTCAAGGTTCTTAGGGGTGGCATTAGTGCCTATGGTTGGGTGACAATATTGCCATATTGTCTATGGTTAAATGAGCACACCCACTTTACTAATAGGTTATGGGCCCACATCTTCTTCATTCAGTCTAACCACTGGAAGGAAGCTAAGCCATAAGGTTATCAAACTCATTGAAGAACTGTCACTAGGGTTTCTAGTAGGTGCAGTTACCGAAGCACTGTCGCTAGGGTTACTAACAGGTGCAGTTGTAGAAACCCTAAAACTCTTGCCTAGCACCTTATGATGGAATACCTTACTCAAGGAGAAGATGCTCTAGTGCGCCTTAGTCTAGCGCACCTCTTGGCACTCTCAGAAGGCAAAAACGTCAAGACTGAGATTTTGGGTCAAAAGTTGACCAACTATTAGTCAACAGAAATTATGAATGAAAAGACGAATCATCTACACTACTCAGCGCTCACGGGAACTCTTGAAGATGACATGTGGATAATTGACAGTGGAGCTTCCAGGCATATGACAAGAGACCAAGCCAGACTCTCCAATCTAAATGAAAAGAAGACATCGTACAAGGTAGAACTTGGAGACAAAAACACTTACCCAGTCGAAGGAATTGGTCAAGCCTCCGTCAAATTGAAAATATGTAACTGGTTTAGAAAAGAATCTTGTATCCATATCTTTCCTAGCAGACAAAGGAAACATAATAGCCTTTGTAGATGGAAAAGTATTATCTTGGCCTAGAGACTCCAACATAAAGAATGTTAGAGTTATTGGAACCCGTGAAGGAAGACTATACATACTACTAGAACGAGATGATGAAGCCCTTGTACATGATGAAGTCAATCCCAACGAACTTTGGCATAGAAGGTGTGCTCATATCAATTATCAAGAATTACCCTTCCTAAAAAATATGGTTGAAGGAATACCAGAACTACAGTCTACACATGAAGGAATTTGCAAAGGATGTGCTCTTGGTAAGAATGTTAAGAAACCATTCTCAAGCAACAATAATAGATCTAAGGAAATCCTAGATCTAATACATTTAGATGTTTACAGTTCGATGCCAGTCAAATCTCTAGGAGGTTCTCTTTACTTTGTAATCTTCATAGATGATTACCTTAGAAAGACTTGGTTATATCTCTTGAAGACAAAGGACGAAGTTTTCAACAAGTTTCCAGAATTCAAAGCAGAGATAGAGAACCTCACAAACAAGAAAATCAATACCTTAAGAACAGATAATGGTGGAGAATATACATCCAACGAATTTGTTTCCTTTTGCAAATCGATAGGGGTTAGGAGGGATATAACTGTTCCTCATAATCCTCAACAAAATGGTGTAGCAGAAAGGAAGAACAGATCTATTGAAGAAACTATGAAGGCACTATTGAACGATCAAAGTTTATCTATGTATTTGTGGGGAGAAGAAACCATGACAACAATATATGTTCAGAACAAAAGCCCTCACCGCATATTGAAGGACATGACTCCAGAAGAAGCCTTCTCATGGAAGAAACCTAATGTGAAACACTTAAGAATCTTTGGATGCCATGTTTACTTTCACATCCCCAAGGATAAAAGGAAGAAATTAGAACCCTCAGGAAAGAAGGGCATATTCGTGGGATACAGTGAATCATCCAAGGCTTATAGAATCTATATCCCGGAACAACATAAGGTTGAAGTCAACATAGACGTAACCTTCAATGAAAAGATGGCTTTCAATAAATCCATAGAAGAAACCATAGAAGAAGAAGAGTATGAAGAGCCTAATGAAGAAAGCAGATGTCTTCCAGAAAGTCAGAATGAAGAATCAGAACAACTTGATCATCCAATGCAACCATGTGAAACTATTGAATCAAACATTGTACCCAAAACCAAGAAACGTCCATCTTGGCTTGAAGCTACCCTACAAGAAGTAGAAAGACTCAAAGCCCCAAGTGCCACCTTCAGACAAAGAAAAAATCCCAAGAGATTCTCCAACTATGGAGCATGTATGACATAGCTTCTAAAGGAAGAACCCACCACATTTGAAGAGGCATCTCATAAGAAACAATGGAAAGAAGCCATGATAGAAGAACACCAGTCCATCATGAAAAATGATGTATGGCAAATTGTGCCTAGACCTAAAGAAAAATCGGTAGTAACTTCAAAATGGGTCTATAAGATCAAGCATGCAGCAGACGAAAGCGTGGACAAATATAAAGCAAGGTTTGTAGCTAGAGGGTTCTCCCAGAAGGAGGGAGAAGACTATGACGAGACATTAGCTCTTGTTTCCAGATATACTTCTATTAGAGCCATTATGTCTCTTGTTGCTTCCATGGGATGGAGTTTACATTAGATGGATGTAAAAACAACTTTCCTCAATGGAGCAATCGAAGAAGAAGTATACATTGAACAACATCAAGGATTTGAAGTACACTCTAGAGACACTCATGTTTGTAGACTAAAGAAAGCTTTATATGGACTCAAGCAAGCTCCAAGAGCTTGGTATGCCATAATATACAACTACTTAATAAGACTTGGTTTCTCCAAGAGTCATGCAAATTCAAATCTTTACTACAAAGTTGAGAACAATGCACCTGTGATTTTATTGCTATATGTCGACAATTTATTCTTGATAGGTAAAGAGTCTCTCATCATCCAGTGTAAAATGGAACTAGCCTCTGAGTTCGATATGAAAGATCTTGGTCTCATGCATTATTACTTGGGACTAGAAGTATGGCAGAAGCGTGGTGAAGTATTCCTTGGACAAGGAAAGTATGTAGTGAAGATTCTTCAGAAGTTTGGAATGATGGATTGCAAATCCATGGACACTCTTATGACCACAAATATAAGAAAAGTAAGAGACTCGGATTCTGGTCCAGTAGACCCGTCTATATATCGACAATTGATTGAGTCATTGATTTATTTAGTAAATACTCGACCAGATATTTGCTTTGTCGTAAACACACTAAGCCAGTTCCAGGTGGAACCTAGACATGAGCATTGGATAGTTGCAAAGCATGTTCTAAGATATATTCATGGGACACTAAACTATGGTTTAAGATATACGACATCCAACGATATACAACTTCATGAATTCAAAGATTCAGACTGGGTAGGAAGTGCAGAACACAGAAGGAGTACTTCAGGGATGTGTTTTAGCTTGGGCTTCGCTATGATATCTTGGGGTAGCAGGAAACAAAAATATGTCACACTTAGCACAACAGAATCAGAATATATCACAACATGTGAGGCATGTACAAAAGCAGTATGGTTGAGAAAGATGATTTTTGGATTATTTGATCAGGTTCCAGAGTCGACCATAATATACTGTGACAATCAGAGTTGTATAAGGCTATCATAACACCCAATGTTTCATAAACGGTTGAAACACATTGAGATCAAATACTACTTTATTCGAGATAAAGTCCAGGAAGGAGAAGTGAAGCTCCAGTATATCCCCACAGACGAGCAGACAACAAATATCTTGACAAAGCCTCTGTCCAGAATAAAGTTTGCATACTTACAAGACAAGTTGGGGATCGTGGAAATAACTCCAATAGCTGAAAGGGAAGAGATGGCTCTCCAAGTTGGGAGGGAGCACTGATATATCATTGATTTATGGATAGTCATTTTCCAGCTTGGAAAATGGTCCAGGATGGGTAGTTCCCTTTCCATTTTAGAAAGTGGTTTGAGATTTCTGACAGACAAGGATTTTCCAGTTTGGAAAATGGTCCAGATCGAACGGTCATTTTCATAATGAAAATGGTTCGATAGATTGTTGATGTACCATAAACAGGGATTCCCCTTGTGGCCAGTGTGGGGTAATGGTCTAGGACAATCTTTCTTCTTAGCAGTCACTCTTAGTAGTGGTCAAGAAGAATGGTCTGCCTCGTCGGGCAGTCATTCTTTCGAAGTTCACAATTGTGAGTAGTTTTGAAGAATGGTTCGTTTTGGAGGTTGGTGCAGGACAGTCATTTCCTTAGGAAATGGTTTGGATAGTCATTCCCTTAGGAAATGGTCCGGACAATGATTCCCTAGGGCAGACTCATTCTCTCCAGGTTGCACTTTGTTTAGTGTCGGAAGAATGGTTAAGTTAGGTGAATGGTCCAGGTTCAGCAATTAGGACATGCATTCCCTAGGGTAGACTCATTCTCTCCAGGTTGCACTTTGTTTAGTGCCAGAGGAATGGCCCAGTTAAGTGAATGGTCTAGGCTCAAAAATCAGGACAATTATTCTTCTATGCTTGAGAAGAATAGTCCAGATAGCTCATGGTTGATGCTTTACTTTCTGAGGGCATATGCTCTTCCAGATCTCACAAGATGTGAGTGGAAGAATGACCCATATGACTCAATTTATATCATGATATTGTTTATGTGTAGGTTGATATCAGATGGTATGATTGCTATGGAGACTGTATGTCTCTGGACAATAGATGTATGCTACTATGGTGGATGTGTTCCACTGGTTGTGACTATGTGTCACTAATCAAGTAGTCGTGTGCTACTTGGTGTGGTTGTGTACCACTGGATAATAGTTATGTATTACTATGGATAGACACAGTTGTGTTCTATTAAGATGACATTGTACTGATTATCATGAAGATTATCCTATTGGATAATGATGACGATGCTCGTGATTCAATCATGAGATAGCTTGTGTGGTTATAATGATGCTATCGGTTGAATGGTTTGTTTGAGCTCAAGACCATTACCTGTTATACCTCCCTAGCTAGGAGGGAGTGTTGATATTATGGTAGTTGTGGGAGGTATTAACCTCCATTTGTGACCTTTGACGAGATTAGAATATTCTGGAAGCAAGAAAAGACTTGAATATAACCCTAGAAGAGAAGTCGGCTAAAGAAAGTATTATATATTAAGTCTTTAGCACCTAGAATGAGAAGTCGACCGAGACAGCCTGGAAAAAGCAGTATAAATATAGGACGTCAGTTTTCATTTGAGCCAGATCTCTCAGAATTGCAGAAATCCACTTGTGTGCACTACAAAAGTCCAGTAGTGCACTAGTCTGGGGAGTAGCTGTTGTCGCAATTCTGCAATTTGCATTTTCGGTTTTTTTGGGGGGGTTGGACTCTCTGATCGGTTTTGGCTATCTTTGCTTGGTGCATTAGCCTTGGTTGGCTATTGGTTTACTACCATAATTCTTCTCTTTGTCAAGGTCAAGGTGCTCGGGGGTGGCATTAGTGCAAGAATTAATCCTTGAGGGGAAATGTGCAAGAATTAATCCTCATTAATTAAAAACATCCACTTTTTCCATGTGAGAGATGTGCGATTGATATGCTATGATTACCTTGAAACCACAAATCATGTCATATGTGGAACATGACATTGGGCTACGTGGAATGCGAGCATGATGAGTAAGAGTATCGTGCAAAGTGTGGGATGTGGGAGGAAAAATGTATGTAGCAGGGGAGGATTGTATGAGAGAGGAATGTTAGGTGTCACTTTCCCGCACGAGCCTTGAGGAAATTAGAAAATATTCTAAGTATGGGAATGTGGGCTGCGGGGATGCAAGGTGGCCAATACAAAATGTGGATGCAGGAATGCAGGTTTTAGGAAGACTAGACCCACACCTTCTCATGAACTTAACATATGCGAATGCAGGTTGCGGGTCGTTAAGACCTTTGACAATTGCCAGTAGCACCCTTTTTTATTAAGGTAGTTTTTTGACGTTTTGAATTTTATTATCTATAAAGTATCAATATTTTATTTTAAAATGTTGTTTTTTCATTTATTTTCATTTTTATCTAAAAAGTCTATTTTTTTAATAGTTTTTTTTTTTATTTCCATTTTTTTTAATATTAAAAAATGAAAACCTAAAATTTATAATTTTTAGCAATCTTAAATATATATATAATTTTTCATGTAATTATGCATTATGAATTAATTTACAGTGATATATATTTTAAATACAATATAAAATATTATTTTAAAATACTTTTTAAACTTCAATACATCATTCATTCATAGCTATAACTAAATATCACTACTTTAAAAAGTTTAGCAAAAAATACATGTGAAGGTTAGATATAATTAAATATAATGAAAAATATACAAATTTTGAATCTTTTATTTTTAAATGCCATGTAAAATAAAGTATTTTTATGACCACAATCTTGAAAAAAAAAGGTTTTTGTTAAAACAACTTTTATATATTTTATAACAAAATTAAGAAAGAAAAAGGAAAAAAAAAACATAATTTGTAAAAGCAAAAAAATACATTCAAACACAATTAAAAAAAACAAACAACAATTACCATGTTGAAACATTCATAAAACAATTTTTTTAAATAAAATAAAAATATCTTACATAATTATGATTTAAAAAAATACTCACACAACAAAATATAAAAAAATTAAAAATTAAAAAACAAAACACACAAAATTATATTAAAAAAAAAATGGGAGAGGAGGGTTGATTCTTGAAATCCCCCACCCAACAACCCTATTCCCTCCCCCTGCTTTCTCCTTGATTCCCAAAGGTTGTTGCTCAAAAGGATTTTGTGCTTTCTCTCTCGCCTCCCCTCCCCTCCCCTTGATGTTTAAAGGTCACTACAAGGAAGGGAGGCAGGGAGTGCCCACTTCCTCCCTCCCCTCCCCAAGACACTCAAAGGTTGTCACTCTAAAGGAGTGGTAGGTTTCAAAACTTGCCACTCCTTTGGTGCAACAACCTATGGGTGTTAGGAGAGGAGGGGGGGGATTCCCAGAATACCCTCCAAATCTCCTTTGATTTATTTTTTATCAAAATCAAAGGAGTGAGTGGGGAGGTCCGGAAACCACCCATTCCTCCATGTAGTGTTTTTATTTTTATTTTAAAAGTTTTTAATGTTATATTATGTGTTTTTTTTTTTAATTATTTTTTGTTTTATAAGTGTTTGAATACGTTTTTTTTAATAGCTTTTTAAAGGGGGGAATTCTATTTTTTTTTAATTGTTTTTTGTTTTTTTTTTCAAAATTTTCTAAAGAAATTTTCTTTATGTTCAGTTTCTCTCTTTTTCTTTTCTTATAAATTGTGTGTGTGTGTGTGTGTGTGAAGAGAGGAGATCTTAAACTATAAGGAAAAAATTATAAGATGATATTATTATGTCGTTATGTAATGTCTCGTTCTTGGAGTGAGAAACTAATCCTAAAGGAGTGCACATTTTAAAGTTTATTTTATGGTATTGTTTACAACAATAATGATTTTTTAGGCCATGGTTTAAAAATTGTTGCAATATTAAGTTCCACAAAAGAGAGAGTACTATTGGTTTTGTACAAGTTGTTAAGGCTTAGGTTTCAAAAATGTTGTAATTCTCAGTGCCCAAAAAATAGGTGTTATTGGTAGCACTACTCTTCAATTTAGGAGTTATTTTTAGGTTTTGGTTGCAGTAATACTAGTTGTTAAGGCCATGGTTTCAAACAAGTTGTACTTTTAACTTATTAAAAAAAAAAAAAATGCTCTTAATAGAACTTTAACTTATTAAAAAAAAAAAAAATGCTCTTAATAGAACCACTTTTTGATTCATGTTGATTTTAAGGTTTTTGTTAGCACTGATATGGGTTTTTAAGGCCATGGTTGAAAAATGTTGTAATTTTTTTTTAACTAAAACGTATATTTTTATTTTTTTATTTAAGAATCAGTTGGGCCTAGGCCAAATCAACCATCATTACAAGGGAACAACTTCCCTCTTAACCAAAGTACAACATGTCCCATTCTTACAGAGCTATGAGGAGAGGAAGAGCCAAGTCTACGGGATGGGAATCCACAGGGGGGCTTCATCATTTTTGCTGAATGCACCTAGGGGCAATAGACAACCCATGTTCGCCTTTGCATCTACTTCCTTGTTCGATACACGCAAAATGTGGAAAAAGAGAGAGGGGGAGAAATCTTGCAGCACTTGTCGAAGCCTTTGTAATGTCTTGTTGATCGCTAGATTGTTGAAGTGATCATTCGTATTTAAAATCTTTTAGCAGCCCGAGAATTTCAGCCTGGTTATTTGTTCTCTGACCAAGTCCCCAACTGAAGCTATCTTTTCGGGATCCATCCGAGGAGTAAATCACTTCGCATGGTCATGTGTTCCCTAGGTTTCCTTTGGAGGCACTGTCGAAAAAACCCGAGGCTATGCCTTGCCTCCTCGACCAAGCTTGAAAAACTGCTTCCTTTCTCGCAAACACCATTCTGGAGTGATAGAGGGGCGAACATAGGTTTGTTTTCTGTCCCGGAAAGTGAAGGTTCCTATCCATTTATTTTCTTCAGGGAGGAGAGTATTTTCGTTCTTGAAGGAATGGTTAGCCATTGTTTCAAGAAGGAGAGATTTTTCTTTAGCTACCACCATTGGGGGGGAATGCAGAGTGTTGTTGAAGATCTATTCGTTTCTGGACAACCATAGTTTCCAACAAATGCATTTGGGGATGGCCTGCCAAATTCTTTTATTGAACTGGTTTAAACCTCTTGAGGATAGCGTGTCTTTCTGGAGGAGAATAAGTTAACCACTGAGATCTGCTTTGGAACTATGGCATTGAGGCCTTGAAGGGAGATCTTCCATACTTCTTGGGTGAATGGACAATCCACAAATAGGTGATCCATTGTTTCAAGAGAATTACAACACATGGAACATCTATGAGGACCGATAATGTCTCTTTTGCCCTATTTTCTCCTCTCAAAACTTTCTTGTGCATTAAAACCTAGCAGAAGAAGTTTATTTTGGGGAGGTCAAGAGGATCTCAGACTTGCTTCCAGAGCGTTGCTGACTTGATCGACGCTTGGGGGGATTGAAGTGAAGTAAATCCTTGTGCTGCGGTGTAGAATCCAGTCTTGCCCCAGCCCCATTTATCCAACAAGAGGAGATGAACAGGAGCTATGCCCGTCAATGCATCTAGTAGAATAATTTTTTGTGCTTGCAAATGATCTGGAACACCTGAGAGGACCCAGGTCCGCCATCTCCCTAACGCATCCCACGAAGAGATATCTGCCACTTTGATGAATCCGTGCTGATCTAGCCACTCGTGGATATCCTTGAATTCTTCAGAATCATTGAGGGTTGCGTTGTCCATGATATTGTCTTGCCACGACATGGTTTTTCTCCCATTCCTTGGGATATGATATAGATGCTTTTGGAAGAAATCAAGCCCACGACGACAGAGGTTCCAGATCAGAGTGCCTTTGGGAGTATTTTCTGCTTGAAGGTTTCTCAAAGAAGCCCCATTGAGGTATTTTTTCCTTAGAAGTTTACTTGTAGGGTGTCTGCGATTTGTATAAAGTTTCCAAAGGATTTTGCCACCCAGTGCCAGATTTGCAAGCTCAAGATCTCTTACCTGTAAGCCTCCTTCAGAAAATGGGCGTTTGACAATTTCCTAATTGACCAGATGGTATTTTTTTTATTTCCTTTACCTCCATGCCAGAGAAAGCCTCGAATCGGCTTTGAAATCTGAGTCGTGAACGCCTTTGGGGCCATAAGGAAGACAAGATCGATTTAATGAGGGTGAGTTTCTCGTCATTGGTAAGCCACTGACCACCCCAAGCTGAGATTTTTTCTTTGAATTTGCTTATTACTTTTGTCCACAGTGAAGACTTGTTGGAGCCCAGGGTTTAGGGAAGTCTGAGATACTTTATTTTTTCCCAAGAAGCATAGCCCGAGAACCCCAGGTAAAGGGAAATTCGTTGAATAGTTTTCTGATCTACATTCCACCCATACACCACACTTTTCCTTTTATTGATGAGCGCTCCAGAGATATTGCAGAAGCTTTGAAGGATTTCACTGGAGTTTTTGCAATCATTATGGAGGCTCCACCCAACATGAGGGAATCGTCTGCAAAAAGGGCATGATTGATTGGATCAAGGCCCTTCATCAACCTAATGCCTGGGACTGATCCAACCTTCGTTTCAGTAGTCATCTTTCTTCTTAATGAATCTACCATCAAAATGTACAGGAAGGGGGAAAGAGGGCAACCTTGTCTTAATCCCCTCGAAGCTTGAAAATAATTAGCCAGTCTGCCATTCACTATGAGGGTTATCCAAGGCTTTTCAGTACAAGCTTTAATAAAATTACAAAATCAGGACAAAAACCAAAAGAGAGAAGGAATTTATAAAGGAAGGAGAGGTTTACCCGGTCAAATGCATTTGCCATGTCGAGCTTTATGAGCATCCCTTGCTCTTGTTGTTGATGACTGGAGTGCATGGCTTCTTGTACCTGGATTACATTATCTAGAATATGTCTCCCTTTGACAAATCCACCTTCCATGGGGGAAATGAGATTCTCTAGCAGGGGCTTAATTATGTTTTCCAATAGCTTGGACATAATTTTGTATGAAGCGTTACAGAGTGAGATAGGCCTGAATCTTTCGAAGGAGACCAGGTTCACTTCTTTGGGGATTAAAGCTAGGAAAGTGGAGTTAGTGTTGCCTCTCACTTTGGATATTTGATGGAAAGATTTAAACATTCTCAACAAATTAGTCTTGATTATGTCCCAACATGCTCTATAAAAATGGATTGAGAAACCATTTGGCCATGCAGCTTTGTCGGGCTCCATGGACCATATGACATTGCAGATTTTTTCTTCAGTAAATAGCTTCATGAGGACTGAGTTATAATCTTTGCTTACAAGAGAGGGAATGTGTGAGAGGAATTCTGAGGTAGCCTCTTCGTAGTCAGAGCCATCTTCCTTGTAAAGGTTCTAAAAGTGTATTTCTGCTGCTACTTTGAGTGGATCAAAACCTTTGTGAATCGATCCATCTGTGGAGGCAATTTCAGAAATGTGATTTCGAGAAAGGCGGGCTCTGAACTGTCGATGAAAGAAGGAGGTGTTTCGGTCTCTAGCTTTTAGCCACAAGCTTCAAGACTTAAGCCTCCAATACTCTTCTTCTTGGCAAAAAACATAGAAAGTTTTGCTTTGAGCAGCTTGTTCTTTCTCTAAATCTGAGTTGGTGATGTCCTTGATCTCCATTTCCAATTGCAAATCTGATAACTGTTGAACAGTCTCTCGTCTAAGACTAGAGGGGGTGTTAATGGAATTTTTAACCCAATATTTCAAAGCATATTTTGTTTCCTTTAATCTCTGCTCCCACACAAAGCTTGGAGACCCTGTAACTGGAGAGGACCAAGCTGAATGGACAGTTTCCAGGAACCCCTCCTTATCTATCCAAAGAGGGCTAAAACATAATGGAATTGGTCCCATATTTTCTTCTTCTTCCAAATGCAAGAGGATGGGTTTGTGATCGGAAGTCAATTTTGGGAGAGTCTTGGAAGAGATTAATCTCCTTTCTTGCAGGAATGGGCTCTGGACTAAGAACCTATCCAGGCAAGCTGAGATGTGAACAACCCCAACTTTGTTATTTGTCTAGGTGTAGAGACCTTTCGAAGGCTTGAAGTCAAGGAGGTCCCACTGATGAACTAGATCCTCAATGAAGGGGAGCATTTGGTCCCTGCCACTGTTGCCTCCTTTCTTTTCTTTTGGTTCGAAAACTAAGTTTAGATCTTCGGCTAGAATAATGTTCAAAGGAGAGAAGATCTCTAAAAAATATGCTAAAGATTGCCAACAATCTTTCTTCTCGGAATAAAGGACAGGAACATAAAGATTGAAGAGTGAGAGAGTAAGCTTACTTGAAGTATGTCGGAGTTCAGTGAAAATCCAATGTTGAGTCTCAAAGGAGATTTCTAGATGAAAATTGTCCTTTGCCCATAGAGTTGCGAGATCGCCTAAGGAGCCCCTTGCACTAACGACTTTCCTTGCATTTTTCTTCCATTTCAGGTTGTTGAATTATAGAAGGGTTTCCCCTTCAATTTTAGTCTCTTGGAGCATGAGGATCTCAAGAGATTCAATTTTCAAAAGGTCTTTGACTACTTCAACCTTCAATGGATTCCCCAAGCCTCTTCAATTCCAAGAGACTATGCAGATTATTTACTGGGATTGGAGTGGGTAGGACCTCCCTTGGGGGGCCTTGTTCTGTTATTTCTTCCGATGGACATTTAAATGGTGGATTGGTTTCCTTGCATTTTTTTCCTCTTTGCTTCTTCTTCTCCACCTTCCTTATGTGATTTCCTCCTTGCTCTTTTTGAGGGTGTCTCAAAAGACTCTTCTTCCGAAGATCCAAAGGTTTCCATAGGTTTCTTTTTTATCATTTCTGCATAGGAGGGGGGTAAGGAGATTCCAATTGGGGAACTGGAATGGGTTTCCTCTACATTGTCTTTCTCCACTACGGGAGGAAGGGTCTGTTGCTCAGGTTCCTCGATCATTGTGTTATCACATGAGGTTGTCAAGAGTCATATGTGATTGTTGTTAATACGTATGTATGTACCCTCATCTCACCTCTCTCTCTCTCTCTTCCCCACCACCAAGTCCTAGGAGCTTTCCCTCTGACTGATAAAGTCGTTTTCCCCCTTTGTTAACAACCTGGTTTCCCTTGGTGTCTTGCTCGACCAAGTCCTGGCCCGAAGATTTTCTGTTTTTCTCAAAAAAGGATGAGCACTCACCATCATTTTGTCTCAAATTACTAGTCATTTTGTTTCCTGAGCCCACAACAAGTCATCCAAGTCCTTTTTCACAAAGGAAGCAGCCATGGGCACAAGGCATAGCACCCAAAGCGGTCTATTGTGAGCTCGAAGCAGGAAGACAGGTTCAATTTTCAACGACAGACATCCAAGGAGAATTTTAGATCAACAACTCTTGGTCTTTCGGAATGTCAAAGTTGTGCGATGTTTGAATACTAGGTGGAAACCCTGAAGTTGCAGATCAAGCACCACACGTCCTTCCAGATTGGACGGTCATGATTTACTTCGGGAATTCAGGCTTCAGGAGTTTCGTCTTGCCCACTCCCGATTTCCCTCGAAGTTGTAGATCAAGCGCCACTAGGCATCCTTCTCGATCGAACGATCATTATTTACTTCGAGACTTCGGGGTTTCCACTCCCGATTTCCCCCGAAGTGCTTTTCCCGAAGTTGCAGATCAAGTGCCACACATCTTTCTCCATTGGATGGTCATTATTTACTTCGTGACTTCAGGGTTTCCCCTCATTTTCCTCCAGAGTACTTTCTCCTGAATTTGCATATCAAGCACCACGTGTCCTCCGGAACGGACGGTCAATATTTACTTCGGGAATCCGGGCTTCAGGAGTTTCAACTTCCCTGCTCTCGTTTACCTCTTAAGTAGTTTATCCCAGAGTCCACAGATCCCTGTCGTGTGTCCTCCTCAGATCGACGATTGTCGTTCACTTCGGAGCTCCAGTTCTAAATGCAGACCGCCTCCGAGCTCTGAAGTTCCAAGTACGTGGTAGTCATCAGTTCAAACATGTGGCGCTCTCATTAGTCATGACACCTGGCATAGTGACGTCAGACCACCACATCAGATCATCCTCCGTGAAGTTTTCTTGTTCAACACCAAAAGTAGCGCCATCTCCAAGCGTGGTTAGAATGATCCTAAAGTTGGCAGGCGAATAAACCTTAGCGACCACGCTAAATTTAGCAGGTGTGTCCAGATCGCAGATTGCGACCAGATCAACAACCACCTTTCATTATGGGGATGCAACACGCCCGAACGATAAAATTATTGAGTGGTCCCGCAATTGAAACCATGGTATAGCAAAAGATCTACGTGGCGAAATGTGGTGGATTGCGAGCTCAAAAGCGGTGTGCATCCAAACCACTTATGACAGCCCCGCAATCACGTGCTAATATAGCATAAAATCCGAGAGCAGTGTGTGGCAGCCCCCTAGGCATTAAGCCTCATCCCGATCCCGAGGAAAGATCAGTTAATAAAAGAAGGAATGGTGGTTGAAACCTTGACTCTCTCCATAAATAGAATGCATGAAGGGTCTAGCCATGGAGACAAAACTGTCAACCCGAGGTACCACGATGGACGATTTTTCCTGCAGGTCCATGCTGAGCTAAGTTTGCGTCTGACAAGAGGATACACACACAGTCTGACAGAAGAAGGCGTAGACGAAAGGCTTTGAATGGAATGGCCAGATCACACTCCTGGTAGTTGTGGATTGATTTGAGTATAAATAGATGATTTCAAGATTTTGTTAGGGTCGTCAACTGGTTGAGAAGAGCTCCCTACCATGTAATGTTGATGCCAGAACTGTTCTCTGGTTATGTATCAAATTTGAGAGTTTCGCATTAATAGAAGTCAACTTCTTTCATCTCTTTGTTTACATTGTGCTGAAACACTTGGGCATGGAGGATCCAGTCGAGGGTTGTGGTTCTATTGTAATGTAGGTTTGATTACAATATTGTTGTGACCAATTTTAGTTAGCTTCTATGTTATCTTATTTCCCCTTATGCTGAAAGGCTTGGGCATGGAGGATCCAATCGAGTTGTTGTACTTGCATGGTAATGTAGGTTTGATTATTATGTTGCTGCGACATATTTCAGTATCTAAAATTTGAGTTCAAGAGTGCCCTTGAGCTTGAGTTTTTCTTCACCTAGCTGCTTGAAAGTCAGATGCTCATAGCAGTCTTGTTCACCTCTCTCACCAAGTCTTCCTTCTACTCACACTTAAAGTCAAATCAATGACTGAAGTTAATGAGGACCTCACTTCCCTGTGCATTGCTTGTCCAGGTTCTGTGTTAAAATCATTCTTGTACTGAGTTTCATCCATTTGACCTCCACTCATAAAACCAACATCCACCAAACATTATGATGGGTATTGGGCTTATCCTCTTGCAATCCGAGGGTGAATCTCAGTGCTAACATTTGTTTGGACCCACAGGGGATGGTGTGCTCCCTGTGAGCTACCAAGAATGCACAGTTTCAGTGCCTTAGCTTTGGGTTATAGAGTCTCTTATTCAAAATAGAAATAAAAAGGAAGTGGTAATTACAATGGTGGAACACCGATCACGGCTTAAACAAAATACTTTTTCAGAAAGTGCCCATTGACAGGGCCACCAAAAACTTTGGAATCCTCCAAGTTCTGCAATTTATAAGTGTTATTTGAAAATACCTCAGAAATCTTAATGGGACCAATCCATAAGGATTTGAATTTACCATGTTTGCCTTTGTCTTGCTTGGGGGCATCCCACTTGAGCACCAGATCCCCCAACTAAAAATCTTCCTTTCTTTCCCTCTTGTCAAAGGCGCGTTTTACTTTTTGTTGATGATCCTGCGCTTTATCAAGCAACTGCTCCCTGGTCTGTTGTACTTCTACCAGCTACAATATCCTTTTGACCATATCATTGGGTTCTCCTTGGTAGTCCTGGAGGAACTTTGGCACAGACAAGGTGAGTTGAGTAGGAAAAATAGCCTCAACCCCATACACAAGCTGAAAAGGGGAAATGCCAAGTGACCTTTTTGTTATAACTCTATCAGCCCATAATGCAAATTTCAGCTTTGAATCACAGGCTTTCTTGTTGTCTTCTAACAATTTCTTGACGATCTTTATGAGGCTTTTGTTAGAGGACTCAGCTAAACCATTTCCCTGAGGGTAGTAGGGAGTATAATGGACTATTGTAATCCCATACTGCTCACAGTACTTGATTAATGGTTCAACTCTGAAAGAGGCAGCATTGTCTATAACAATCCTGCTTGGACAACCAAATCTGGACATGATATCTTCAAGGAATCTTATGATTACCTTATGGGAGACACTCCTTGTAGGGATGGCTTCTATCCATTTGGTGAAATAATCAGTGGCAGTCAAAATCCACCTGTGTTGGCCACTTGAGGCTGGGTGGATCTCTCCAATGAAGTCAAGACCCCACTGCTGAAAAGGTCCAGAAACCATTATAGGTTTCAAAGGAAAATATTTGAGTTGTTGCTTTCTAGCAAACTTTTGGCATTTGACACAAGCCCTAATATTTGCACAAACATCAGTAAAAAGGATGGGCCAGAAATACCCAGCTCTGAGGATTTTATATGTTGTGGTCCTCCAAAAATGATGTCCCCCACATAAACTGTCATGAAAATTAGTCATAGCTTTTTGGGCTTCCTGCGGGTCTAGACATCTTAATAGAACTCCCAGAGAATCCTTCCAGTACAAAACCTGATCAATGAGACAATATTTGATTGCTTTGAGTTTCAAAGCTCTCACCTTGTTTTTGTCCAAACCATCAGGAGGCCTCAACTTCTACAGGAAATATATGATGTCTTTATACCACGTGCATATTACTAAGTTCAGGCTGACATGAGAGTCTTTATCAACAATCTTAATTTGCTGATTTTCTGAGTTTATGTTCATGAAATTAACCGCCAAAGCCTTGCAATTTTATTCAGCTAGTAACCTGGATAAACCTTGGCCTTTCACCAACTTAGTGGGCTTTATTTCTAGGTCCAACTCCATAATTTTGGCAATCCATTTGCTTCTCTTCCCATCTATATCAGGATGGATCAATATCTCTTTTACTGAGGCTGGGGGGGCATATGCAACAATCCTTGAATGCAAAACATATATTCTGAAAGCCTTGAGGGCTTTGACCAAAGCATATGTCTTCTTCTCCATGATAGCATACTTCATTTCTGCATCCCTCAATGTTCTGTTGAAAAGGGAAATAGGTTGTTCTAACCCCTCTATATTTTTCTGTAGCAAAACAGTTGCCAGTGTATCAGATGAGGCAAAGGAAAATATCAGAAACTCCTTAGAATAGTCAGGGTTGATGAGCACAGGTGCTTCGGTCAAAGCCTTTTTTATTTGGTCAAAATAATCACGAGCTTCGGAATTCCATTTCACCTCGCTTCCTTTTCTAAGCATGGTTGTAATGTGTTTAACCAACTCAACAAAATTAGAAATGAATCTTCTCAGAAAATTGATTTAACCCAAGAAAGACTGAACCTCTTTCCTAGATCTAGGAAAATATAAGGCCTGGATGGCCTCTACTCTACTTGGATCAATTATTACTCCTTCTGCTGCCACAATATGCCCCAATAATTTTCCTTCCTTCATAGCAAACAAAGATTTCTTAGGATTGATGAAGAGACCAAACCTTCTGCACTTTAGGAAGACCTTCTTCAGATGATGAAAATACTCTTTGTTGGACTTTGAGAACACTGTAATGCCATCCAGATAGATGACTACGAATTTGCCTTTTTGCCCAATAAAGGCAATGCCCATGGCTCGCTGGAAGATTGCTTCTGCATTCATCAATTCAAAGGGCATTTTAGCATACATGAATGTGCCCTAAGGAGTAGTGGAGGTTGTCTTCTCTCTGTCTTTAGGCAGGACAAAGATCTGATTGTATCCAGAGAAGCCATCAATCATAGACACCCTAGATGAACCAGTCACTCTCTGCAAAATGTGCTCCATCTTTGGCAAGGGGTAGTTATCCTTTTTGGAGCTCTCGTTCAAATTCCCGAAATCAACACATAACTTGATTTCCCCATTTTTCTTCCTCACAAGCACCAAGTTAGCCACCCATTCTGAATATCTCAAAGGGATGATGATCTGGGCATCCAACAACTTTTTCACTTATTTTTCCATAATAGGAATCAACATGTGATTTATCTGTTTGAGTTTCTGCCTAAAAGGCTTGGTCTCTTCTTTCAAAGGGATCTTATGTTCAATGATGTTGGTGTCATATGTTCTCAAATCTTCATATTTTCAGGCAAACACATCAAGAAACTCCTTTAAAAGCTTGACATACTCAACCCTCTACGCCTTTGACAAACTGCTAGACAATTTGACATACCTCGGATCCCCCTCTGTCCCCAAATTGCATTCAGTCACCTCAACATCTTCAGTTGAACCTTTAACCTTCACAAAAACATCATTTCTATCAAACAATCTCTCCAAGGGGACAAGTCCCTTTGGAATATGGTTACTTGGCAACTGAACGATATGATGGTCAACAATTTTATTCAGAAAAATACCAGCATGGGGGTTTTCTTCAGTATCCTGATCCTGATCAATATGTAAATCAGAAAATTCATCCACAGTCTCAAGAAATCTCTTTATCTCAATATCATCCTCAAAAACCTTCCAATGTTTGACATTGTCAGGTATAGAGGGTCTATACTTTACTTCCACATCATACTTGAGTTTTTGGGGCAAAGGAACCATGAACTTACTTGTTGAAACAACCAAGGAATCTGCCACAATGTTCTCCTCTCTTGGAACAAATGAGATATTAAAATCCAAGAAGGAACTGTCAACCAGATCCCATACCTCATTTATGTAGGCCCTTAACCTGGGGTGCTTAGCCTGACATTGATTTTTGACTTGATGGACAATCAACTCAACATCTCCAAATACAACTAGCTCCTCAATCTTCATGTCCTTGGTAGCTCTCAAACCTAAAACAAGAGCCTCATATTCTGCCACATTGTTTGTTGCTTCAAATTCAAGCTTGTAAGACAGAGATATGGTCTCTTGGGTAGGGGAATGAAAATTATCCCAGCACCAGCACTCCCCTTAGAAGAGGCTCCATAAAAAAACATTTTCCAGACGAAAGTATGGGGAGGAGGGTCTTCACAAGAGGTGATGGGATGCCTTCTGATTTCAATAGGTTTTTGATGAACATCAGTGAGTTGTAACATATTGGTTCCTAAATCAATGTCTACTACAAAAATGGGGTGGTTAGTCGGATTTGATTCATCACTAATAATGTAAGCAAGTTGTGCTTCCCTATAAAGCCTTCTATGTTCCCCCCCAAACACAATAATAGTGGTATATGAAAGATCCATCTGCAAAGTTCCCCCAGTATTTTGATCCAAGATCTAGACAAGAGCATCCCAAACTTAGGGGGAACATCAGCCACCACAATATCCATGACCACACTTTTCATTGGCAATTGGAACAAGGAAATAACTAGGTCTTTAATAACCCCGAGGCACTTTACCTTCCTGGAATCAAAGGAGTATAGGTCATGGTAGGTTTTTGTAACCTCCAACCCAAGCTCATCCATGACAATCTTAGGCATGAGATTGTGAGATGCCCTTCAATCCATCAAGCAGTTGTGCATCACTTTATCATGAATGTTCAATGATGTATAGAAAGGAGGGGAGGAAGCATCCCTATCCTCTACCAAAGGCCCCAGTATGACAACTAGTTTTTCATCTTAGAGGTTGACTGAGTCTGTGGAATGAGATGAAGGTTCAGGCTGCAACATTTTGGAAAGGTACCTTTTGAAGTCCTCATTCTTGACTAGTTCTGAAAAAGGTACAAGTATTTTAATCTTTTGAATCTCATTCTCAAAGCTAAAAGAGAAGGGAGGCTTTAGAATCTCCTTCACTTATGGGATAAGATTCTTAACCATTGGTTGGGGGTTTTGTGCCTCTTTTTCTTTACTGTTGGCTGCCACATCCTTAGTAGGATTCACTGTTCTAGTAGGCTGACCAGGAATGCCAGGCTTTCCCTCTTGCTTCTTGGACTTGAGGTTGTATCTATTTGGATTACCATTGGTCCTTTCCCCTTTTCTCAGCTCATTTAGTTGGTTGTCCATGAGAGACTCTTCATATACAGATTGAGTTAAATGGGGAGATGAAGAGGTATCACCGAGACAATGGATTTCGGGGTCAGTTTCTTCTTCCTCTCCTCTTTCATCAGCAACCAAGTTATTTTTGAGAGGGGCTTGGATTTTTCGATCATCCCTGTCCCTATTTCTTTGATCTCTTTGGATGATCTGAGGGGCATTAGTGGATCTTCTGAAATTACCCCTATTATCAGTGTTCTGGGTGTTCCTATAACTTTGCTTTCCTTCAAATTTCAATTTCTCCATTTCTGCAGAAATTGATTTTACCAGTTTTGTCAACTCATCCACTTGAGGGTGGGTAGTAGAGGAACCAGAGGTTGAAGCTTCAGACCTACCTTTTCTTCTGCCTCTATCATCCTTACTCCTAAGTTTGTCAACTGCCAATATATTGGACTCTACTTCGAGGGTTGAATCTTGCATATGAGCCAAGGAGGTAGCCTTCTTTCTCTCAACATGAGACAAAACTCAGGGTCAAAAGCACTAGCATAAGTAATCTTGGCAGAGGTTTATGTAGGGTTAATTTCAGTGGGAATCTTATTGTACATCTTATTAAATCCCTTCGAGAAGTCTGAAACTGATTCCCCCTCTTTCCTCTTAAGTGATCCAAATTATGTAATATAATAAAGGAAATATTGTTTATCCCCCCAATGTCTTAAGAATGAATCATCCAGAGCCTCAATCCCATCAATATATCCAAGAGTTAAGCCACTGAACCATTTCCTAGCCTCATCATCAAGGCTTTGTACAAAAACTCTCATCCAGACATCTTCAATTTCAATATTAAGATTGTCTGGATAACTGTAAAACGCTGAAAGGTGTTCTTCTGCAGTTAGCTCTTCCTCCCCTGTAAACTTGGGCATGTACTTGAGGTAATATCCAACTGGGAGGGCATTCATAGGCTGAGGTAAAACCAGAGGGGCATACCTAGCAGCCACTATGACATCCATTATGTTTCTAGGAGGATTAGCACCTGCCATTTGGATGTGAACTGTAGGAGAACAAGGGGGAGATGGAGTTTGGGCAGGTAGGATTGCAACTGTGTTTCTAGGAGAAAAAGGAAACAACTGAGTGTTGGAGGAGAATGGCATAGGGTTCAAAGGAAAAGAAGTTTCCCCCTCTTTAGATGCAATAACTTTGATAGGAGGAGGAGTAGGAACACCCAAAGTGGGAAAATCTTCTAAGCTCCTGGGTCTAAACCACTTTACAATATTAGGGGAAACAAGAGCTTCAAAACTTTCTCCTTCCAAATGAAGACTAGGAGGGGAGAAATCAACAATAAAACTTTGAAAATTTACACTTTTGGAAACTTCAACATATGGTATAATAGGAGAATTAGATGCAACTTCTGGAGTTTTAAAAGAAGAAGTTTGTAAATGACCATAATCACCTTGTACATCAGTTGAAAGCCCTTCTTAAGAGGTCTTTCCTTTCTTGATAATATTTTATGGGTTAGCTTTAGGTGTAGCCAGAGGCAGCTGTGGAGTAGACCTCGTGTGTCAGCTTTTGGGAGCCACAACTGAAACACTGGAGTTGTCAAGTGCAAGTTGCAATCTTCAAGTTACCGACTTCCGATGCACCTTCAGAATCAAGATTTATTTGTAGTTCAATCCCAAGGAAATGTCTTCAATTCGTTCCTCGACAACAGTGCCACGAATGTTAGCACTGAGAGTCACCCTCAGATTGCAAGAGGATAAGCAGTACCCATCAGAATGTTTGGTGGATGTTGGTTTTATGAGTGGAGGTCAAATGGACGAAACTCAGTATAAGAATGATTTTAACACAAAAATTGGACAAGCAATGCATAGGGAAGTGAGGTCCTCATTAACTTCAGTCAGTG
The DNA here is from genome assembly GCA_900067695.1 of Picea abies. Lineage (NCBI taxonomy): Eukaryota > Viridiplantae > Streptophyta > Pinopsida > Pinales > Pinaceae > Picea > Picea abies. The sequence goes on from CBVK0102829446.1 coordinate 23,887, forward strand.
ATTTGAGTTCAAGTGTGAGCAGAAGGAAGACTTGGTGAGAGAGGTGAACAATACTGCTATGAGCATCCGACTTTCAAGCAACTTGGTGAAGAAAAACTCAGTCTCAAGAGCACTCTTGAACTCAAATTTCAGATACTGAAATATGTCGCAGCAACATAATAATCAAACCTACATTAACATGCGACTACAATAACTCGACTGGATCCTCCATGCCCGAGCCTTTCAGCATAAGGGGAAATAAGATAACATAGAAGCTAACTAAAACTGGTCACATCAATACTGTAATCAAACCTACATTACAATAGAACCACAACCCTTGACTAGATCCTCCATGCCCGAGTGTTTCAGCACAGTTTAAACAAAGAGATGAAAGAAGCCGACTTCTATTAATGCAAAAGTCTCAAATTTGATACATAACCAAAGAACAATTATGGCATAAAAATTACTCAGTAGGGATCTTTGCTCAACCAGTTGACAACCCTAAAAAAATCTTGAAATCATCTATTTATACTTAGATCAGTCCACAACTACCAGGAGTGTGATCTGGCCATTCCATCCAAATCCTTTTGTCTATGCCTTCTTCTGGCAGACTGTGCGTGTATCCTCCTGTCAGACGCAAAATCAGCTCAGCATGGGCCTGTAGGAAAAATCATCCATCGTGGTACCTTGGGCTGACAATTTTGTCTCCACGACTAGACCCTCCACGCTTTCTATTTATGGAGACAGTCGAGGTTTCAACCACCATTCCTTCTTTTATTAACTGATCTTTCCTCTGGGTCGGGATGAGACTTAATGCCTAGGGGGTTGCCACGCGTTGCTCTCGAATTTTATGCTATATTAGCAAGTGATTGTGGGACCGTCATAAGCGGTTTGGATGCACACCACTTTTGAACCTGCAATCCACCACCTTCCGCCACATAGCTCTTTTGCTATACCATGGTTTCAATTGCGGGACCGCTCAAGAATTTTATTGTTCAGGCGTGTTGCGTCCCCACAATGAAATGTGGTTGTTGATCTGGTTAGGATTTGTGATCTGGGCACACCTGCTAAATTTAGCACCACCGCTAAGGTTTATCCGCTTGCCAACTTTTGGATCATTCTAACCGTGCTTGGAGATGGCGCTACTTTTGGCGCTGAACAAGAAAAATTCCTAGAGGATGATCTGACGTGGTGGTCTGACATCACTATGCCAGGTGTCATGACTAATGAGAGCGCCACATATCTGAACTGATGACTGCCACATATTTTGGCACTTCAGAGCTCGTAGGCAGTCTGCATGTAGAATTGGAGCTCTGAAGTGAACGATGACCATCGATCTGAGGAGGACATGCGGCAGGGATCTGTGGACTCTGGGAGAAACTACTTCGGAGAAAAACAGGAGCGTGGAAGCTGAAACTCCCGAAGCCCGGATTACCGAAGTAAATATTGACCGTCCGTTCCAGAGGATGCGTGGTGCTTGATCTGCAACTTTGAGAGAAGGTACTTCGAAGGAAAATGAGAGGGGAAACCCCAAAGTCTCGAAGTAAATAATGATCGTCCAATGGAGAAAGACGCATGACGTTTGATCTACAACTTCAGGCAAAAGTGCTTCGGGGGAAATCGAGAGTGGAAACCCCGAAGTCCCAAAGTAAATAATGACCATCCGATGGAGAAGGACGCGTGGTGCTTGATCTTTAACTTCGGGCAAAAACACTTCGGGGGAAATTAGGAGTGGGGAAGCTGAAACTCCTGAAGCCCGAATTCTCGAAGTAAATCATGATCGTCCAATCTGGAAGGATGTGTGGCGCTTGATCTACAATTTCACGGCTACCACCTGGTATTCAAACCTCGTGCAACTTTGACATTCTGAAAGACCGAGAGTTGTTGATCTTAAATGCTCCAGGGATCTCTGTTGTTGAAAATTGAACCTGCCTTCCTGCTTCGAGCCCGCAATAGACCGCTTTGAGTGCTACGCCTTATGCCCATTGTTGCTTCTTGGGTGAAAAAGGACTTGGATGACTTGCTGTGGGCTCAAGCAACAAAATGACCAGTAATTCGAGACAAAATGATGATGAGTGCTCATCCTTCTTCAAGAAAAACATAAAAGCTTCAGGTCGGGACTTGGTCAGGCAAGACACTAAGGGAAACTAGGTCATCAACAAAGGGGGAAAATGAATTTATCAGTCAGAGGGAAAGCTTCTAGGACTTGGTGGTGGGGAAGAGAGAGAGAGAGAGAGAGAGATATGAGACAAGGGTACAAACATAGGTATTAAAAACAATCACATACGACCCTTGACAACCTCATGTGATAACACATTGGATCATAAATTTTTGAAGGATTGTTGAGGATTTCGAAAGGGTTTTTAGAAGCCTCTGATATTGGAGGGGCTGAGCTCCCTTCCCCAAGAACTTTCCTCGAGGTAGGGGTGCCAATCCCCATTGGTGCCCCTTCCCTTTGGATCTGCTGTTACGCTTTGGTGGGGTTGTTTTCTGAACTTGTGTCCATTGATTGCCTTTCAATTTCTCCACCTCTTCCTCAACCTTCTTTTTGTAGTGCCGAGCAAAATGTCCGTAGCCGTGGAAATACTTGCATTTAAATGGAAGTTGTTCATAATCCAATTCTTGGATGTGAGACCAGTCTGCGACCGTTAGTTGAATGGATTCCAGGAGCCCCACCTCCAAATCGACTTCGACAAATATTCTTGCACAAGAATATTGATTCTTTATCTCTACTTTGTCGATGTATTTTCCGAGGGTGTTTCCAATGGATTCTAATGACTTCAGATTCCAGCAATGCAAGGGAAAATGAGAAAGGCGCACCCAGACCGGGATAGACGAAGGCACATCTTGCGTCAGATCAAAATCTGGAGACCATTTATTCAGGTATAGACCCCGAGGGCCCATAAAATATGGTCCATTCCTGAAGATGAGATTTATGTCTTCTAGATTGTCAAAGACGAAGACAAAGAATCCCCTGCCAACAAGGTGGCTTCTGATACCTTCCTTAACAAGAGGACTCCAGGTGAGATCGGAAGAG
>CBVK0102829470.1:0-26946 GCA_900067695.1 Picea abies
GTTGAGGTGTTTTAGAAGAATGAACATTATTATCTCGATAGATGTTAGGAGTGGTTCTTCTAGTATCCATAGCCATACTTTTACTTTTAACATTTCTCCCCACCCTGAATGCATTCTCCAATTATTTGGGTTCCCAAAGGTGAATCTCATGTTGAATGTTATCCTTTAAAGTTCTTATGAATACATCAATCAAGTGTTCATTTGGAATATATGTTACCTTTGTATTCAATCTTTGGAATTTCTCAATGTGCTCTACAATTGAACCATTTTGCTTGAGATTTATCAATTGGCTAAAGAAGGTATTGCTTCTATTTATCAATTGGCTAAAGAAGGTATTGCTCCTTGTATCCTCATAGTGTGCTATCATTTCTTCTGTGAAAATTGTCCAAGTGACGAGTAATTTACAAGAACAAAACCATCGATACCACACAAATTAATTGGGTTCTAAATATAAAGAAGCAATTTGTACCTTTTGTGTATGTGTCACATCATGTAGATCAAAGAATTGCTTCATCTAAAGTATCAATGTGACTGGATCCTTGCCATCAAACTTCCTCATATCGATCTTAGGAAAATGGTTGGTCTTCAACCCAAAGTTGGAGTTTCTCCATTATTGATTCATCTTCCTTGTGTCCTCATCATGAATTTCATGGGATACATTTTCACTTTTAGGTGTCCTCTCTATTAGGAAATTTTTCAATTTATCCATGATCTCCCTTTTTAAACCCTTCATCTTAGTATCCATTATTGCTTCCATCCTAGCTTCAATTGAATCCATCATCCCTTGTAGTTCATCTTTTGTTGTTGTCTTCTTTTGTAAATCATTTATGTCCCTGTGCATTTCTTCACCTTCATCGAGAGTCCAAGTAGGATTGTCTCGAGGATTATTTGGTGTAGAAGTTCCCTTTTTCGGTGGCATGTTGGCCAAGTATCACTTTTAAACCTTGATTTCATGGTGGTTCTACTAGACGATCTTTCTTTTGTTGTATCTCCAAAATTTTGGCCCTTCTAGGTATGAAAAATTATTTGTGTAGGTATCTGATATGTCTCCTCTATAATTCCATAGGTCTGATCAAAATTGGATGTGCCAAGTGGAAGTTATGGTAACTTCCCCACAATTTGTTGATATTTGTCCCTTCCATGAGATCATACTTGTAAATCATGTCAAGATCACAATGTCTGATATTTGATTCTGAAACTTGTACCAGAAATACTACAAACTGTCCATTGTCCAATGCAACTAGACTCACTTAATTTGGATACTCATTGAAGAATATATCATTGTTTTACCTGGAAGACTTGTTTGAGACTAGTTAATATGAATAGTGAGATACCCTATCTTGCATAGGGTGTATCTACAAAATTAGGATGACCCAGAAGATGAAATTTTTATCACATATACCTTGATAATTTCTATGAATAGACTCTGGATTTCAGGGTCTAAAACATTATAGAAAAAAATTTATAGTGAAAATTTCGCGATGGATAAATTCAGGATGATTCCAGAACCCTATCTTACACAGGCTATATCTTTGAAAGTAAAATTCCTCGAGAGCTTCAATTTGAACCCAACGTACCTCGATTTGTCTAATAAATATCCTCCAAGGGAATCCTTTTGAAACGTTGTAGAAAAAAGGTTATAGCTAAAACTACAAGGTGTCTTAGATGTAGTAGCGAAACCCCAAGACCTTGAGCTCTGATACCAAATGTTTAGAACCAAATATCAAAATAGCATAAAAAAACCTTAGAATAAGTACTCAATGCCTTGAAAAAGAGAGAATTTCAGATAATGAGCCTCTTCGAGGGGGAAACCTCCTTATACACCATAAATTTCTAAATACAAGATGATTCCAAATGAAAAGGTCTTATTGGTATATATATATATACATATATGATACTAGGAGGTACAATTAAAGCTAATGTACCCAAGCTGACATAAATAAAATAACATTACTAATGTAATATGCCCCAATTAAGGGGTAATGTGCCACTATTTAGGGCTTAACACATCATATATCATTTTTTCAAGGAAAATTTTCAAAATGGAGTAGTTTCTATAGAGTATATTCAGATTGATCAACAAGTTGTGGATATCTTGACTAAGCCCTTGGCCAAGGGGAAGTTTGAGATGTTCAAGGAGAAACATGGATTAGTGTAGAATACTTTCATCAGTAAGAGGGATTGTTAGAAAGTGTACCTCAGATAGTATTCTACAACATCATGACACACTCAGTAGGTCTACACAACATTGATTTCCACGTAGCATGATGGTTTGTAGATGAGGGTGCAGTAATAGAATAGACTAGGTGGGGACACTTATTTATTTGTAGGCTTCCAATAGTGAGGGTGTATGCATGCATGCATGCACCATCTATAGATAGGATATAATAAGTTTATCCTTAGATTCCAGTTCTAGAAGATTTCATGTCATTTCTAGGTTAAGTGAAAGAAGGCACACGTAGTTGCATGTGTTAGTTTTAGTTTATTAAGTAGTTTTCTAATTGTAGCTTAAGTCTAAGTTCAATTAGGTGCATGCATGTAGATAAGGGCGTAGATCTTTAAGAGGATCCATACTTCCATGCCTAGTATCATCTCCAGTTGAGGCATTGTAATGCATGTGCATAGATTCATTGTACCTATTCTTCTTCCTAGTCTATAAAAGAGAAAGTAGGGGTATAGGTTTATTCATTCAATTCAATAGCAAGCAGTGAATTAGCTTGTTGTGTTTTTCCTCTAGTAGATTTTAGTTTAAAATTAATGAGAAAGTAGTAACAGATTTTAACAATCCATCCACTAAGTTTTTGTTTTTCTTTTAACAATGATTTAGCATATATGATGCAACTCTATTTTTCGACTCGATAACAATGATGTGATTTAGGAAAAATCTTTGGTTTTTTTTTGCAAGGAAAAAATTGAGTAATTTTATTAAAGATAACAAAATTACATGAGTGGTATTTCAGGATACCTTATTGAGTCATAATTGAAGGGACCAAAGGTCTCTGCTCAAAAGGAAAATTGTATGATCAACATAATGGGAACCATTACCTAAAAGTTTATAAAACTATAGTAGAATTGAGGGACATTTGTTCACCCCTAAGGTAGCCTTTTACAAAAAAAAATTCCCATGTACCAAGAAGCAGTCATATCTTTGAGCATTTATACAGAGAAAAACGAAAACCAACCTTGTAGCATTCATGGAAAAATTCCATAAACAACTTTTAAATGTCATCTTTCGATAACTTATTACTGAAATAAATATAATGTTTGAACTCGGACTCATGAAAATAAGAAGTAATTTGTCCCTGGAGGGAGTATTTGATTTCCCAAGTGCCTTCTTGTGGCTTAAGGCCATATTTGGAGAGTCTACCAGCTTCCATGTTTTTCCCCTATAAATATGATCAAATGTAACATGGGAAAAGAAGATTGAAGGTTCTTGATATCACAGAACAGAGGTTGGAGAATGAAGTTCCTTAAAAAAAATTCACCTGTTAACCACTTTATCACCATGAGAGAGTCTCCAAGGACCTGGATTTGTGTGATTCCTTTTTCCACAGCTAGGATTAAAACCAACTTGAGAGCTATAGGTTCATTGTGGTTATTTGTGGACCGATATGTTTCAGCTTTTAAGTTGAGGAAGTGGTTATGAGAGAGGTAAAGAATACACCATGTTCCACCTTTGGGAGTATCTCCTTGAGAGGCTCCATCAAAGAAATCCCAAGGGATTTGGGCATTGATACTTATGTCAGAGCTCTGAACCCGTTGAATGGTAGAGGAAAATTGAGGCTTTGGGAGGTGCAGTGAAATGGAAAAGTGTCCTTATTCTCAAAAAAAATTATGTATCTTGCTAACCAGACTCCCTGGGCCAAGGTCAAGAGAAGGGCCTTGAATGATTTTGTGTCCTTGTCTTTTGTGCCATCCACGTAAAGTTACTTTGATTGTGTCCCATTCCCATTTGGATTCCAGTCCTATAATACCTTCAATTTCCTTCCATACCTATTGTGTGAAGGGACATGAAAGAATGATATGGGAATTCATTTCAAAATTTAATTCACATAAGCAACATCTTCTAGGGGCCCAGAAGCTTCATTTTTGTAGCAGATCCGAAGTTGAATATTTGTTGTTTAAAAGGATCCATATAGATATTTTTTTCTTTTGCTAGGCACTTGTATTTCCAAAGTAGTTTCCACCACTATATTAGAGGATGGTCAAAGTCTTTTATGGATAAAGTATTATATCCAATTTTGGTCATGCATCCCCCCGAGGGGTTTGCAGACCACATGAGTTCGTCCTCCTCTTCATTGATAAAAAATATTGCATTTTCATAGACTATCTATGTAAGAATTCCAAGTCTCTGTGTAGTCTTCATTGAGTTCAAGATCTCTCTAGGATAGCCATTGTTGATACTTGGAGTTTAATGCTTGGCCTATTGCTATATGTTGAAGGGTATAATAGCCTATTGATATGATATCATGGATGAGAGGTACACGTAATCTGTGACTATTTTCACTTCCAATATAGGGATCAATGCTAACAAGAACCTTGTCCCCCTTTCCAACCTTCCAAATTAACCATTTCCCAATGTTTGGGAATGCTTCAGTTGTAGATTTTCATAGAATGGAAGGCTTCAAGGTTTTTTGTTGTGTGGGGTCTGGATTCATTCTTCAATTGATGTGGGGCTAAGACATTTGTCCTTTATAATTTTTTCCCAAAGGCCATGGCCCTGGATGGGCCTCCATTCATTTTTGGCTACTAAGGCTTTGGAAAAATGAAAGAGGTTCTTTAGTCCCCAACCCCCTTAGCTCTTTGGGATGGTTATTTTCTTCTAGGAAACTAAATCCACTCCTTTCTTCTCCCTGTCTTTTGACCAAATGAATTAGTAGCAAAGATGGAAAATTCTATCAAGGATCCCTTTCATAATCCAAGCCAAAGGCATCCATTAAATTGAGATGGCCTCTAAGATTATTTTAATTGGAACTAGATTCCACCCCCCACCTGAGAGAGCCATCTATTGCACCAAGTATTCAGATTTTTTTAAATATTGGCTAAGAGCCATATATAGTCCTCTTTGAGATATAGATTTCCCTTGATTTGGAACCACATATACTTTAAATCAACCTCAAAGGCAGAGGATTGAAAGGGGAAATTTTGATTGATATAGAGCTTCTGAGGCTCGAAGAGGCCCCAACAAATAACCAAAGACTTTGAAAATTTTATAATTATGCCCGTGGCTTTGCAAAAGAGTTATAGTACTTCGTTAATTTTGTTCACCCTGTTCTTTGATCCATTACAAAATATAAGTATGTCATCAACAAAAAGTAAATTTGAAACAGTGGAAGAATTACCAATTAAGATACCATTGAATGAGCTATTTGCCAATGAAACCCTGAGTGCCCTACTTATCTCTTCTTCTACTAGGAGGAGAAGTAAGGGAGAGAGTGGGCATCCTTTCCTAATACCTCACCCATATTTAAAGAAGGGTGAAGTTGACTCATTGATTAGGACTACAAAATTTATTGAACTGGTGCAATCCATAACCCAAGCCACAAAATGTAAGCTAAATCCCAAGTGAATAAAGACAAGGTGCACAAAGAGCCAACAAACACAATCAAATGCTTTAGAGAGGTCAACTTTGGCAATCATAGATTTTGGGTTTTTTTGTTTTTACAGAGTGTAACCCTTCTTAGGAAACACCAATCGCTTCATGAATTTGTCGTTCTTCAAGAAAACCATACTGATTCAGAGATACCTACTTTGAAAGAATTTCCTTCATTCTACTAATGATTATTTTAGAGATGATCTTGTAGATGTCGTTATAGAGAGAAATTGGGAGAAACTCTCAAATATCATTGGGTTGTATGTATTCATAATGAGTGAGATGAAGGTAGTGTTGAAAGCTGCTAGAATCTTACCTAAGAGTCGAGAATATTCCACAAGCCTAGAGAGGTACTCCTCTATGAATTCACAAAAGATGAGAAATAATTCTACTGGTATCCCATCAGGCCCAGGGCTCTTGTCTATCTAAAACCTATGTAGGGTTATAAAAAATTATTTATTTCCCACCTCTGCCATTAGAAAATCATTATCTTCCAAGTCCAAATATCTGGGAAAGAAACTAGAGAGCTAAAAAATGGCATCTATTATGGCTTGATTGTCCTCTTTAAGGAGGGTTTGGAAGTGATTGACCCCTTTATGAGACATTGTCAGAAAAAATTTCTACCAAGGAGCCATTCCCTCTATCAATTTTCCAGATTAAGTTGGTGTTTTTTCGACAATTTGCAAAATAATGGAAAAATTTTGTGTTGCCATCCCCTACCTCAAGCTAGATTGCCTTTCTTTTTAAGCGCCATTCCTTTTCTATTTCCAAAATCAACTTCCTTATTTTGGTTTCCAAATGAAAAATGTCATCCTTCTCAACATTTTTTAAGTACCCGAATCCCTCCAAGGAGAGTATGTTGCTTAAGGATTCTTCAAACTCCGGTAGGATTCTACCCTCCTTGTCTATGTTTTCCTTTTCCCACTAGATCACCAAAGACTTGGCCTTTTTTCATGTTTGAATGAAATTTCATAGATGGAGATTCATTTAGATAATTATTGTAGGGAACCCAATCATTTTTTATCAATTGTAAGAAGCCTTCCTCTTTGAGCCATTTAGGGTTTAGTCTGAAAGGGTTGGGAGGCTTTCCCTACATACAGACCATTTCCAATAGAATTGGAAGATGGTCAGAATCCCCTCCAATAGAAACTCATTGACATAATTCAAGGGTCTTTTCCAGGAAATATTATGATACTATAAATCGATCAAGATGTTTTGCAATTTAGCTCTCCCCAACTCTTCTATTTGTCCAGGGGGGTGATCTTGGTTGGCTCTATGTCCAAGTGGTCGACTTTCTCTAGACTCCTAATGAGAAAATCATATAGAGATTCCATTTGGGCTATTGTTCCCAAAACCTTAGATGCATCAAGAGTGAAATTCAAATCACCACTTAGAATGACTTTCCCTTTCCTCAACCACGACCCAGAGAAGAAGGAAGTCCTAATATTCCAAGCAGTCTGAGTATGGAAAATAGATGTTTAAGTAGTTAAACTCTTTTCCCAGTTCAAGAGAGTGAAGGGAAACCTGATCTATAAACTATCATGGATATTCCACTAGAATATTTCATCACAATAGATCTTATAATATTCCAAAATCTTAGATTATGCAAATTACTTTCTTAGATCTCAGATCATTGATTACTAGCTTATTACTTAAAATTATGAAAATAACTAAAATATGAAAATGAAAGAAATGAACAAAAGAATGCATTATCCACATAAATGAATGCAAGATATATCATGGGAAACCCAATACAAGAGAAAACTAATCTATGTGGACATAATTGGTCACCCACCTATTCCACTGGCTCAACATACAGTTTCCATTTTGGTAGTTTTTCTACAATTTTTCGGGTCCCAAACTTCTGAGGTCGTTTTGAGGCCCTAAACGAGATTTTCTAACATGGAAATTCCCAATACATGCATGTTGGCATTTTTGGGTTATTCAAAGTGTGTACTCCTTAGATAGACCTTTCCAATGAGGTATCAAGCACCCCAAATAGAGATCATATGCAAAAGTTACACCCTGGGGAAGTTGACGTATCAACTACCCCCATAGGGGCCCACAAACCTTTTGGTGTTTCATCTTCCGGGGTTGGGGTTTTGGATGTTTAGGGTTTTCTCATTTAGAATTTATATTAAAAATGCCTTGGGAGCCTCATTTTAATGATATTCTTATGAATGTGCATAGTCATCACATGTCTTCTCAGAGATAAGGTACAACCATTCTAGTGAGTTCATTTCACATCTCTTCTCAAAGATAAGCTATCACCATTCTAGCGAGTCTCTGCATATTTCATCCTTTGATAGAAATTGAGTATTGTTGTATCTTTGTGTTTGTAATGTCCCCCAGCCCAACTAAGCAACATTACGATGCAGAATACTCATAAAAATGAAAATTTTCTACTAACTAACAATTTCATGTAGGGGAGGAGATATTAGGTAATAATATATTTTACATAAAATTACTCATGGCGATAGAGCGATAGGGATCGTGGAGAGCACCTAGGGTTCGTATTGCAGCTAGAGCTGGCCATGGCCGCCCCAGGGGGTGGGGATTCGGCCCCTCCCCCTCCGAGTTCAGAAGAGGATGCATTCAGGAAGCTGATTGCCAGTGGAGGCAAGCGCAAGGTCCCTTCTGCGGTTCCAAAATTCATAAAAAATCTAGATGAAATCCCAGAAATTTCCCTCCCAGAGACGCAAGCGATCAAGATAGCCCTGGATCTTTCTGAGAGAGGGCTCGTAGGCTAGTTTATGGGACTTTGGCCCTCAGCAAAAACCACCGACGCTTGGGTACAAAGGAACTGGAAACCCCTCCTTAAGCAAGGAGTTACCTGCTACCCTTTGAGCAGTGGCTTTTTTCTCTTCGAGTTTATAAACAAGGAAGATAAGGATCTTATGTTCAGAAATGGACCATATTTTATGGGAACCCAGGGGCTGTATCTGAACCACTGGACCCCGGACTTCGATCCCATGGTGGAACTGCCAAAGGAGGTACCTGTATGGGTCAGGCTCCCCAACTTGCCGGTTCACTGCTGGAACTATGAAGCTCTGCAAAAGATAGGGAATGGAATAGGGAAATTCATTGATAAGGCAGACAACAAGTCCATCTACAACTACGCTAGGATATGTGTTGAAGTGGATCTTGAGGCAGGGCTCCTGGAGGCGGTGAAGCTTACTGTGGGCAACTAGTCTCACTACCAGAAACTCGATTATGAACACCTTCCCTTCAAGTGTAGATCCTGTCAAGAGCACGGACACTTCCAGAGGAGTTGCCCAAAGAACCAAAGCCCAGAAAAGGAAGATGTTGAGGGCTGGCAAAAGGTCAAGAAAAGCAAACCAAGTCCAAAATCCAAAGATCCAAGGCTAGAGCAGGCAAGCCAACCATCATCTTCAAAGCCAAACCCTCAGAAGGCACCTCCGAAAGAAGGGGATAACAAGCCGAAGGAAACCTTGAAAGAGCCAATCGTTATAGTCACTCAGTCCCCGCCAGCCCCAGAAAATCCAATGTCGGTCAATGAAACCCCTCCAGCAGATGAACCCATGAAGTCGGATGAGGAGAAAATCCCTTTAGACTCTGAAACGGGTGCAGATTCAGATGAGGGGGCCACGGAGACCAACAGTTCTGTTGGAACCCCTGAGAAGGCCCCTAGAGGAAGAAAACCAGAGAGGAAAAAAAGGGAGGAGAAATCTTACAGGGACGTAACTGTAGGATTTTAGCATACCATCCCGGCTATGATAGAAACCAGATCCTCAAAAAAAGGCAAGGCTTCGAAAGGAGCCACCCCCCCCTCCGGTTCTTAATGATTTACATCTCCTGGAACTACAGAGGGTTGGGAAGTAAACTAAAAGAAGAAGTTGTCAAAGATCTAGTCAGAATGACTTCCCCGGATGTACTTCTGATCCAGGAGACGAAGATGGAGGAGCCTGAGACCTTCCAGGCTAGTAAAAATTTCTGGAAAAAAGGAGCAGGTAGAGCCGCTAGCGCCAGGGGAGCTTCAAGAGGTCTAGCCACCTTCTGGAACTCCTCAACACTAGACCTGATCGAGGAACATAGCACCATCCATTGGTTGTTCACGAAGTTGTTGCACCGTGAATCGGGACATCAGGTTAGCCTCTTTAATATTTATGCTCCGGTTCTTTTATCAGAAAAAAAATATTGCTGGGAATCTCTGAATAATTTCCTTTCTACTAACCATCATGAGAATATTATTCTTGCCAGAGATCTGAATGTCACCCTAGCCCTCTCTAGAAAAAAAGGAGGAACACCCGTAAGAGACCTAGCACGGGAGTGGGTTGAAGACATTATGTTGGATTGGGATCTGGAGGACATCAAACCCAGTAAAGGAAAATTCACCTGGAACAACAAAAGAGTGGGACCGGGGCACATTGCATCCCGCTTAGACCGCTTCCTGGTTCACTCTTCCTTTTTAACCCTTGGACTTTTCGCCACTTCTGAAATCCTACAAGCATGCACCTCAGAATATAAGCCCATCTCCCTTTCCCTGATCCCTGGAGAAAATCTGGGCCCGATCCCCTTTCGCTTCAGCCCTCTATGGGTCTCCTCGGAAGGCTTCCTCGAGCTGGTTTCGGAGTCCTGGAAGAAGAGTGTGTCGGGATCACCTTTCTTCATTTGGGAAGAGAAACTGAGAAGGCTCAAAGTGGTTCTCAAAATCTGGGCAAAGAACCTTCCCTCCCCTTTGCAGGAAAGGAAAAAAGCCCAAAGGGCCCTGGAGAATCTCCAACGTCATATGGAGTCTGCCCCAGTCACCCCAGCGATGTTGAACGACGAGTTGGAGCTGCAAAAGAAGCTTCACAAAGCTCTTAGAAGAGAGGAAGAGTGTTGGCGAGTAAAGTTGAGGATTCTCTAGCTCCAAGCAAGAGACAAAAATACTTCTTTCTTCCACAAGCAGGCAGAATCCCGAAAAAATCATAACTCAATCAGAGAGATCCAATTTCAGGGGCAAACCTTCAAAAAATTTGAGGAGATCAAACTTGCAGCCCACTCCTTCTATAAAAATCTGTTTACTGAAGAGCTAGAGGCCCCGACTAGACAGGATCTCTATCCTCTCACGGTGGTCCCCAAGCTGATAAATGAAGATGACAACCGTTGGCTGACTGCCCCTATCACGATTGAGGAAATCAGCAAAACTCTCCAAGCTATGAACCCGGATAAAGCTCCCGGGCCTGATGGATTCACGGCTAGGTTCTATATAGCCTGCTGGGATATCATCCAAAAATATCTAGTCAGAATAGTGAGGAACTCTCAAAACTGTAGCAAAATTGGAGGGAGCACCAACTCCTCCTTTCTAGCTTTAATCCCCAAAGAGAAAGGTGCCCAAAGATTCTCAAGATTCCGTCATATTTCTCTTTGCAATACGGGGTACAAAATCATCACCAAAGTAATAGCAAACAGAATAAAAAAAGTCCTCCCCAGGATCATCCCAGAGAATCAGGGGGGCTTCATCCAGGAAGGAGAAAGGAATGTTAGTCAAGCTGGATCTGGCGAATGCCCTTGACAGAGTCCGGCTGAATTTCCTTTTTGTTGTGATGCACAAGATGGGATTTCACCCACATTTGGTTCGCTGGATTAGGGCATGTATAGCGGGGCCGTGGATCGCCCCCCTGGTCAATGGCAGACCGACTGATTTTTTCCAAGTCTCAAGGGGACTTAGATAGGGTTGCCCCATGTCCCCCTTGCTTTATGCCATTCAAGCGTCTGTGCTAAGTTTCCAGCTGAATAAGAGCATGCAGCAGTGCACCTTAATTGGCCTCTCAATTTCACCTAGAGTTGAGAGAATTAATCATGCTCAATTTGCCGATGATACGCTCCTTCTGGGCCAAGCCAACCTGTCCACCGCAAGAGCACTCAAGAAAGAATTGGATGACTACACTGAAATTTCAGGCAACGAAATTAGTTTGAGGAAGAGTAAAAATTTTGGTTGGAACTGCCCTCCTATAGAAATGATTGGTATTTCTAGGGTGCTGGAAATGGAAGGAACTTCAACGTGGGAGTCCATTAAATATCTAGGAATCCCGCTAGTCAAAGCATCCCCCAGAAGTAACCTGTGGCAGCCTTTGTTGGACAAGATGAAAGCCAGGATCTTGGCCTGGGGAGCAACCTGGCTGAACAAAGAAGGGAAGTTAATCCTCATAAATTATGTTCTCACCTTTCTTCCTGTCTACCAAGCCTCCATTCTCCTTGCCCCGAGAGGATTTGTGAGAGACATAGACAGCATCTTGAGAAAATTTCTTTGGGAAGGGGGAAGGAATGAGGGGAAAAAAATGCACCTTGTCAGCTGGGATAAGGTTAAAGCCCCCAGGATGGAAGGTGGGCTGCAAGTAAGAGATGTGGCCACTCAGAATCTGGCCATGGGAGGTAAGATTCTCTGCAAGATGATAAGAGGTAAATCCACTTGGAGCTCCAAAGTTCTAAGGTTTAAATATTTCTGTGGTCACAAAGAAAGGTGCCTTGATCGCCCCCCCTTGACTAGAAAAGGCTCTCCCATCCTTTCTCTCTGCCTTAAGGCTATTGACTTGATTACCTCAAAGCTTTTTTGGATTCCGAGGAACGGCAAAAAAATCAAGTTTTGGGAAGACTCTATTTTAGGACAGACCCCTTTAAGTTTTTTGGAAGGGATGGAAAACATCAAGAGTTGGCTCCATTCCAATGGCAAAGTCACCCTGTGGGACCTTTCAGCTTGGAACCAAGACGGCTCTTGGCTTAAGTGGGATTTGGGGGACTATCCGCAGCACTTAGAAACTGAAGCTCGAACCCTCCTAGATGCTCTTCAAGGGTGCTCCCCCTCCTCAGCTAGGAAGAAGGACAAAAGAGGCTAGGGCTCTTCGTCTAGCAGTTACTCAGCTGCAGCTGGTTATGCAGCCCTGCAAGCAATCCCTTGGGTAGCACCTGATCCCTCGGTGTGGAGAAATCTCTGGCTTCATCCCTCCCTTCCCAAATTAGATCTCTTATGTTGGTCAATTCTGCACAACAATATCCTTTCATGGGAAAATCTCTCAAAAAGAGGCTGGGAAGGGCCCTCTCGATGCCCTCTCTGTGCTTGTCATGTTGAAACCTCTGTCCACCTCTTTCTCCTCTGTCCCTTTGCTCTGGAACTTTGGAATCTCATTCTTGGCCAGTTGAAGGTGCCCCTGCCTTCTTCAATTTCCTCTTTTTTTACCTCCTGAGTCGATTTGGCTCCCTTCTCCTTTACCAACTTGAACCTGCTAAAGCATTGCTGGATGTGGGTGCCGAAAGTAGTCTGCTGGAAATTGTGGTTGGAGCGAAACAATAGGATCTTCAGGGATATAGCAGGGACGCCGGCCCAAACTGCACTCAAAGTGAAAGTGATTCTGGGTGATCTGACAGCCTCAAAATCTAATATCACCAATGAAGTAACCCCTAACAAAGATGAGTATGTTCCATGAGCTTGATCCCTCCCTCCTGGCCAGAACCAAGCAATTTTCCAAACACTATTCCCCTTGGGAAATTAGGCTGGAGGAATAAGAGTTCTTAAAGTGGAGATCTTCTTTGGAGAAGCATATCCTGCAGGTGGATGGGGCCTCAAAAGGGAATCCCGGTCCTGCAGGAAGTGGAGGGGTCCTATTCGACATCTCAGGGAAATTTGTGCTCAACTTTTCCTGGGGGCTGGGTCTGAACACCAATAATACAGCTGAAATTTTAGCAATCTGGCAGGGGCTGGCTCAGGCCAGAAGGTTATCAATTTCGAATTTGGCTGTCATAGGGGACTCTAGAATATTTATCCATGCTCTCAATCAGAGGAAGGCTCCCAAAAACGTGGGCTTGGATCATTATTATAGGAAGGTTCTAGTCCAGATGAAAGATTTCGAAGAGGTGAAGTTCTACCACGTCCTCAGGCATCTTAATCAGTTGGTAGACCACGAAGAGAACAGAGGCACCTCCCTAGGCAAGGGATTCATCAACATAAATGGAGTGGAAAATCATGAACCAATCCCTTAGATTCTGGGGAGAAGGAATCGTCCGGAGTTCTCCTGTCAGAAAATGCAGAATTCTGAAATTTGCCAGGAAGGAATCCAAAGTGTAGGCGCGAAGGTATGAGTCAGGGGAGAGAAGTCTTGTGCAAGGTCACGCTAGATTAAGGACAGAGGCGTCAGGACAGACACATGAAGAGCATCCTGACTCTGCTATCATGGGGAAGAGAATCCAATCACAGTCCCCCAAGGAGACAAATGCCCAGGGAAAGCATCCTGAAGAAATAGATGAGACTCTGAATAGAAGATGGAGAAGAAGGAACAATGTTGGGACGCACTTTCCCCCTGCATGCTCTCAGCAAATCTCGTTTTTGGTTAAGAAGGAAATGACTGGGGTACTCCAGAACTCGCTCGCTGTGCAAGGTATCTGCCACTCCAAAAGAAGAGCCACTCAGAATGGAGGCAAGCTCCAGCCAACTAATTTCATTTTGATCTCGTTTCATACAGTCCAAACTTTTGTTTCTCCATGTGGCAGCCAAAGTTATGAAATCCTGTCTCTGCCCCGCGATATCCAGAACCGATGTCAAGGGATCGGTCAGTATGACCAGACCCCATATAACTGGACAAGCAGTCTCCATTGGAGCTGAAATTTTGAATGTAAGGCCGTTGGCAGCCGGTTAGCTAGAAGTTAATTTAAAAGGTCCATAACCGTTTTAGTAAAAAAAAAAAAAACAATTTCATGTAGCTTATCAGCTACAAGTTACAACTACATTTAGCTACTATTTGCTACTATTAAATTAATGCATCTACAACATTATGATAGAACGTGAAATGAAACTAGTAAACTCAATACAACAACATATAAATCAATGTTATACACAGAGTTCATGCACAACAATTAAAACTCAAATTGCAAGACAGAAAATAGATTAAACACTTATATTTTCACAATAATTGTGCAACCAACTACTTGGGATGGAAGTTCCACCCAACCATAGACATGTTGTTCCAAATATCAACATCAAATCACCCCTGATTTGAGGTTATTAATCCACAAAAGAGGGTGGTCTCTCACTGTCCACTCAAAACTCAGAAATCCCACAACCCACTGGCATTCTCCCATAGCTATCCTGATTTTCCACCAGCTAGCTTCCTCTCGACCTTCCCAACCCAAGGAATGTACCCCTTCACTTATCTTAGTCCCTTGTACATCCCATTCATTTATCAAATTCTCTATGGCACAGGTAACCATGAATCTCTTAGTTGGGAACTCCAGGGAACTTGCTGTAAGGAAAACTACCAACAAACAACAACAAACACTTGTTGTTTCAATGCAACTCACACAGGAGTTCACTCTTCAGGCTTGACAACCTGGCTCTTTAGTCTTCAGCTCCAAAATGCTTAAAAAATGCTCCAACATACTCTAGAATTCGCCCTCCATGGATGTTCCAATTCCAAGCTCTCTTTTTTGCTCTCTACTTATTGTTCATGCCCAAAAAATCAATGTGTAAAACTATTGTAACTTCCCATACAAATTCCCTCCCTTTGGCTTGCCTTTTTTGACTCAATCACTTCCCCAATTTGATTGTACTTAGACCCCATGTGCCCAATAACTATGGGATGTGACCACTCACACCCACCCTCTTACATGTATTCAATGATTGGCCTCGGGAACACATGGGTAATTCTCTCTTGGACCCCTCTATGGCATTCTCTTAGACCTTCCCCTCTCTTGTGGATTAATTCATCCCCCATATCTATCCATATCCCCTTAGCAGTTGGCATCACATTTTATTATTAACATTCAGAAATACAATTTGCATATTACATCGCTTGGCCATAGCCACATACTATATCTACATTAAGAATTAATTAAATTGGGGATTATAGTGGGGATGTTACATTCCCCCTGCCCTACAATTGTGCGTCATCTTTGGTGCACACTATACTGATATACATATATGCAAATTTACATCAAAATACTTAGAAAATAAAATTCTGCACTTTCACAACTCCAACAATAGTTCCAACCATAATATCATGTTCCTCTCAGCTCGTTGACCTAAAGAATGCACCATTCATTTATCAAGGATAAGCCAAGGGATGTACCATTTGTTTATCAGGGTTAACCCAAGGAATGAGCCATTCTTTTATCAAGGCCCCCGATGTGGTTGGTTAGGACTCTCAGATGTGTTTTTGGAACTCTAGCTTCTCAAAATGGAGTTTTTCATTATGTTTTCTTCAAAATTGTAAAAACAATGTGAGTACTCTTCCCGCATGTTTTCTTCATGCTCCCATGTAGCATCTTCAGGACCATATTAGGTCCATTGAACCTTCACCATCCCTATGGCCTTGTTCCTGAGCACTTTGACTTTCCGGTCTAGGATGCGTACAGGTTCCACCCGAAAATCCCCTTTGTGCTCCACCTGGATCACATTACAATCAATTATGTGGTTAGGGTCCGGAACATATTTATTTAATAATTACACATGAAATACATTATGCACTCTCATGGATGTATGCAATGTTAGCATGTATGCAATTGACCCTATCTTTTATAATATTTCAAAAGGCCCACAATGTCTCGCTGCCAACTTCAGGCAGCTTCCTAATCTTAGCGAACTTCTTTTCACCTTCACTCTTAAAAGCACATGTTCTCCCACTTTAAAATATCTAAACACTCTATTCTTGTATGCATAACTTTTCTGTCTATCCTAGGCAACTTTAAATTATGCTTGATCTTTTTCATCTGCTCCTCCATTTCCTTTAACAAATCTATCCCAACAATTGTTCTTTCTGTTGGATTATCCAATTTACTGGTGTGTTACACTTTTTTCCATACAATGCTTAAAATTGACTCATTTTCAATGAGGCATGATACCCATTATTATAGGCAAAATCCACTAAGTGGATATAGTCTTCCCACTTTGATGGCTAGTCCAGCACATACATCTTGAGCATGTCTTCAATTATCCTATTAATCCTCTCTATTTTCCCATTTGAGTCTAGGTGATACGTTGTACAGAGATTTAAATTTGTTCCAAAGCCTCTGAATAATCATTTCCAAAATTTAGATGTAAACTTTGGATCTCTATTTGAAATTATTGCCTTAGGCACTCCATGTATCCTGACAACTTATTTCATATAAATCTTTGCAATATATGTTGCCTTATGTGTAGTCTTCACTGGAATAAAATGTGTTGCCTTGGTTAATTTATTCACCACCACCATGATGGAATCATGTTGCTTCATTGTTTTGGGCATCTTAGTGATCAAATCAATTGTGACTACTTCCCACTTCCATTCCAAAATGGGTAAAGGCTACAATAACCCTGTTGGATGCCTATGATTTGCCTTTACCTTCTTGCATTCTAAACATCTAGTTATGTAATTAGCCACTTCTTTCTTCACTCCTGACCAAAAGTGTTGGCTTCCCACATATGCAATTGTCTTCTGATATCTTGGGTCTCCCGCATATGGAACATTGTGCATTTCCTTCAACACTGCATTTTTCAGCTCACTAGAATTCGACACAAATACTTTTCCTTTGTACATGAGAATTCCATCTTCTTTCAGCTCATAATAATTAAATTTCTGTTGAAAATTACCTTGTTGTAATGTCTCTTATAATTTTATATATTTTTTATTTGAATTTGCTACTGCAATAATTTTATCTTTTAGATCACTCCTATACATGTTGATGGCTACAATATGCACCTCATGATCTCTTTGACTAAGTGCATCAACCACTTGATTTTCCTTTCCCTTTATATGCTTAATTTCAAAGTCATATTCATTAAGAAATTCAAGCCATCTAGTTTATCTGACATTTAGTGTTGGTTGTCCAAACAAATATTTTTAGGCCACAATGGTCTATCCTTAACTCAAATTTCTTCCCCATTAGGTAATGTCTCCACATTTTTAATGCAAGTACAATTGCCACTAACTCTAGATCATGGGTAGCATAATTCTTCTCATTTTCTTTTAATTTTTTGGACTCATAACATTCCACATGATCCTTTTGACTGAGAACTCCACCGAGCCCTTCCTTGCATGCATAATTGCACACAAAAAAATCTTCATCTGGATCTGTAATCTTCAATATTGGCGCACTTTGTTCGACGACACATGTATTCCAATAAAGGACAAACACCTTCAGTAAACACTCACATAACCAGATCAAATATCAACACATCGATATTTTGACATGGTAAAACCCCTACAGGGAAACATCCACGTCCCCAACCAATGTGGCCACTTAGAGCAATTTATTAATGCAAAAGAAAAAAGATTACATAGAGATTTACAAGAGAGTTTCTCACAATCGATCATCAGAAAATAACCCTACATGCTCTTTAAATAGAGATCATGGACCAATCGGGTGTTAATCCATGGATCAATCTAGTCATTAAGATCGAGGAGAATATGAATCGTTAGATCACTCTATGTTGGGAACATATAGTGACCGTCAAATTTCCTAACTACAAATGCATACTAAAGAAACACACTAAGAAACAAACTTTTACCCAACGACACATTAGACCAAGTAGATCTTAACTAACTCCTAAGTGTCTAAATATCCTAACATCCTCTCTTAAGAACAACTTGGGATAGGATTGAAGGATTTACAATAGTGACACAATAGGAGAAGGAAGGAGTCATTAGAGCCTATCCCCTCTTAATGACAACTTCTCGAATGCATAACATAAATTGAAGTTTGGAAAAATTCGCTTCTGTAAGAGACTTTGTGAAAATGTCTTAAACTTGATCTTCTGTAGGGAAAAAGAGTACTTCAATAACTTGATCATGAATGAGGTTTCTCGTGAATTGCATGTGTAGCTCGATGTGTTTTTTGCATTGATGTTGAATTGGGTCTTTGGCAAGCTTGATGGCACTTTGATTTTCACACCAAAGGTTGGTCAGTTGTTGCTACTGGAATCTGAACTTTGAAAGGATCTGTTGAAACCACAAGGATTCCTCACTTGCATTTATCGCTTCTCGGTACTCTGCTTATGTTGAAGAAAGTGCAATAGCCTGTTGTTTCTTACAAGCCCAAATGACAGGTCCTGAACCAAGGCTGAAAACATAACCTTCAGTAGAATTTAGATCATCAGGGTCACCAGCCTAATCTGAATCAGTGAAACCAACCAATAAAGGAGTCCCCCCTAAACTGTAATGTATCCTGAATTGAATTGTACCCTAGACATAACAAAGCATCCTTTTAGTTTCTTTCGAATGGCTTTCATGGGGTGTGTTATAACCTAGGTCTGCATCACCTACGTCTCCTCTTGTTTGACCCTGCCTTCGTCATTTATTCCTTTTTTTTTGTTGGTTCAGTGTTTTTCCCATTACTAAGTATATTGGTCCTTATTCATTTTTTAGTCGTTGCGCATGTTTGTCTATGTTTCTCGAAGGATGAATATATGTTGGATTAGGATCAAATTAATTGTCATCATATTTTCCCATTGATTAAGCTCACCACATGTCCACCAAGTCTTTTTGCATATGCAAGAAATGCCCATGGATAAATGCAGCCACTCAGAACAATCATATTTGGGCCAGGGTTGTCGAAATAAACAGGGGAAAGTTTCAACTATGGAGATCTATCAAGCGAACTATATCGAGGGCTATCATCCATTTGGGGATGCAGAAATGCGCGGAGTTTAACATCAAGAGTCATCAAAACTCCTGAATTGTCGAAGACCCGAAGAGAATCAGGACCATACATCAACGGAGACACGTGGAAGCATATCATTCACTCTAGGAGTTTTCCTCTGGGAGATATTCACACCTAACATTTGAAACTCCTGAAACCCGGATCTCTAAAGTGAATCTAGACCGTTCATTGGCCACAACATGCGGTAGTAGATCATTTACTTCGGGGATTTTTCCTACGGATGATTTTCAGGTTTCACGTTCGAAAGTCTCGAAGAACCAAAGACCCGAAGTCCCGAAGTAAATCTAGACCATCCATTAGACAGGGCATGTGGTGACAGATTAGTTACTTTGGCGATTCTCCTCCGGAAGGTTCAAAGCACTAACAGTTGAAACTCCCAAAGCCTAAAGCCCGAAGTACTGAAGCACATGGAAACCAGCAGTGGATACACATGGCACACTCATGAGGTAGGACACGTGGCACTCATTCTCAGTCATTTGGTTGTGACATGCAAACGTTTCCACGTGACATGTGTCACCTTTCTTTCCATGGCACATCAACATCCATGACATCAGGTCGCCATGTCATTTCGGTGTTTTTCCACTGGGAGGTTTCCAAGCCTAACATCTGAAAGCCCTGAATCCTGGGGAGTCAAACGCCCGAAGTGTTGAAGCACGTGCAAGCCATCAGTCATGACACATGGTGTTGTCATCAGTCAGGACACATGGCACTCATTCTCGGTCATTTGGTTGTGACATCATACGACATCAGGTCGCCACGTCACTTCAGCGATTTTCCTCCGGGAGATGTTTCATGCTTCACATTTGAAACTCCCAAAACCTGGAATTCTGAAGTGAATCTAGATCATTCATCCATCATGACATGCGGCAACAGATTATTCACTTCATAGATTTTCCTCCGGGAGATGTTTCATGTTTCACATTCAAAACTCTTGAAGCCCGAAAGTCCAAAGTAAATCTGGACCATTGATCCCAAATCAACGAGAGTCGTTGATTCTTGTGACAGGTAAATATCACTCAAATCTTTGATTATAATCAGATCGATGGCTATGTTTCATTGCGGGGACGCAAACTGCCCGAAAGTTAATTTTCTAGAGTGGTCCCACAATTTAAACAATGGTTTTGTTGGAAGGGTACGTGGCATCTTCTAGTGAATTGTGGGCCCAAAGGTGGTCTGAATCCAAACCGCCCTCAATGATTTCCACAATCATGTGCTTTTATGACACCGCATCACATCCACACCACCTCCACTCATCCCACTCACTACTCTCGCTCCTCTCGCCACCCGACACTTGTCCTCCACTCACGCCACTTGTATCCTTCATTCTGCGCTGCCAGCTCCACGCTCCAGATACCTCCATTGTATTCACACCTCCTCTCGCCTTATGACATCTATCCTCATACATCATATACCACCACACCCACTCATCCCGTCTTCCCATTGGATGCTCGCCTCCACGATTTCCTGTTCACGACCAGTCATCACATTGAAAGCGAGGGGAAGAGTCGAGTACAGTCAACTCAGACTGCACTTAGCTTGTGAAAGCTCAGACACAGATAGAGAGTCAGTCTTTGTCACAGATCATAGTTAGTTATCTCCAGTAGCCTCCAATAGCTCGTAGACATGCCATCGCTTGACAACAGATCTCTTATCTGTCACTCTGAGGCCCATTTTCGACCATTCAGTTCCTTCAGCATGTATCAGTTCTATCTTAGAAACAGTAGTAGTTTTATTTTGATTAAGTCCAACATTTTCCTAGATTAGATGCAAGAGTGGTATTTTGTGTGAGATAAGAACCACTCTTGCTGATTAATTTCAGCATCTTACTATAGTTAATAATTTGATTGACAAACATTTAGCTTAATTTAGGTCTCAGTCCCCTAAGGGCGAGGACCTCTGCAACTTTTCTTTAAATAGTTAGTTTTGGGATATTGTAAAGGTCATATTTTTTTAGGAAAGAATAGCAATACAACAGACTGGTTGGACTCATTTTATGCATGGATTAAATCTTTCTACCTGATGAACATATTCTTGATGGCGGTGATTTGTTCAACTTCTTATGTGTTTTTATTCTTATCTTGAACACAGTTTTTTATTTGTGCAATGTGCTTTCATTTCCTTTCAGCTATTGTGTGCCTTGTTCTTACTAATATGCAACCTGTCAAACAACTAATGATTTAGTGAAAATTTGTCTTCTCAACCTATGGGAGTTACTATGTTTTGATACATGTTTGATGTCTTGAAATAATATTTCGAGTATTGAACTTCTTACAGTATATTATTCATCGAGTAGTTTGTTGTTTCTCTCTATTTTCTATTATTTCATTGGTATGTCTTTAGTGTGCCATCAGCCAAGGAGGGCCCTCATCCACATCATTCTGCCAACCCAACCTTGCCTTTGTCTTGATAGACTAACCTTCTGACCAAAGTTAAAGAAACAATCATTCTGAAATGATATGTGGCCTAGCTTTGCCCTTTTAGCAGTCAAGTGCAAACCTTAGGACCAACATCTTCTGGCCTCGATGCCGAGGAACGGAGTAACAAAATATCTTTCCCTGGGAGAACAACAATTGATCAGCTCTGACCTTTGATGGTGAACAAAGATCAAACACAAACAGACTACCATCTTTCACCTGGCAACTTCACTGAGTAAAATTTAAAGAAGAAATACTAGCACCCAGAAAGGGATTCAAAGGATCCAAATCTAAAAACAGCAAAGCCAAGAAGGATGATTATAAACTTGAGAATAATACAGTAGGCCTTGAGCTGGAAAGGCAACTAAGAAAACCCACTATAGCTCAGAGATACACTTCCCCCCTCAAGGGAAAAGTTGCACACCAAGAGAATACTTCAAACCATCATCACGAGCAGCTTGAAATTGATAGCTCTAAGAATCATAA
This sequence comes from Picea abies, assembly GCA_900067695.1. Lineage (NCBI taxonomy): Eukaryota > Viridiplantae > Streptophyta > Pinopsida > Pinales > Pinaceae > Picea > Picea abies. The sequence goes on from CBVK0102829470.1 coordinate 22,123, forward strand.
TTCAAATGGGGCTCAGACATCTCCCACTCCCAATTCCACTTCAGCATCCAATCCTGCATCCACTCCTATATCTCCCATAAATTTGCAAATTCCTATTGTTCAAGCCATGGTCGTTAATAGGATGGATGTCATAATTGTTGCCATATATGCACCCTTAGTACTACCTGTAGTTTTACATGCACTCCCAACCACAGATTACGTGAAATATCTGGCAAGATATAATGGGGAAGGTGAAATAACTATTGAAGAGCATCTGGTATCCTTTTACAGTTTTGCAGACAACTTTAACATTGCTTATTCAGATGTGTGGGTGAGGTTGTTTGTACAGAGTCTAGACAGGGAGGTCTGAAAATAGTTTAGGATCCTTCCTCAAGCCTTCATTACAGATATCGAGGCATTGGACGAAGATTTTATAAATCAATGGGGAGATAGGAGAGATTATCTCTATTACATCACTACATTTGGGGCTCTAAAGAGAAAGAATGGTGAATCTATTTCGGATTTCACCAAGACATTCAACAAAATGTATGGTAGAATTCCAGATGAAATCAAACCAACTGAAGCCTCTACCAAGATCACTTATGCTAATGCTTTCGATGCAGAATTCTCCCTCCTCCTTAGAGAGAGAAGATCAACCACACTATTGTCCATGCAAGAAGCAACCATTGAAGTTGAATCTAATATTTTGGCATCAGATAGATTAAAGACTAGATATGATAAAGAGAAGAAAAAACAGAGAGAGGATGCCCCTGCCTCCTCTCACCCAACTACATCTGATCCCCATCTTGAATAGATGACTAAGACTTTGAAGGATCTGAATTCTGAGATAGCTAAGCTAAAATGGGAATCCAATCAGCCAAACAGAACTTTTCAAGGGGCTGGTAATAGAAATTAGAATCAATTCAGAAGACCTAATGATGTTCCTCAAGTAATGCAGAGGGAAAGGAGAAATTTTGATGATCAAATGGTAGTGCCCCCTTTCCAAAACAATCAGATTGAGGAGATAGATGCAGACAATGATGTTGTGGACGATACTGTTGTGCTTTTCAATGAGACAGATTATTATACCAGTCACTTAACGCGGCAAGAATATGAGGTAGCACAATTGTCAAATCAATTCGATGATCAGATAGGGGGGAGGGAGTTATCCATGGTCAACCCAATAAGAAATACGATTTGAGGATGAGAAATGGAGCTTCCAAGGCCACCACCTATGATCAAGGAAATCAAGCAGAAGATCCTCCCAAGCCAAATATGAATAAAGGTATGCCATCTGAAACTTAGTCATCCCCACTATCAAATCCTCTTGCCCCTGAAACAAAGGAAGCTGATAAGCCACCAACCTCTTTCAACCTGGACCATGAGCTAAGAAAAATCAATATTCCTGTCCCTTTGACAGAACTGTTAAAAAATGAACCTTTCAAGAAATCCATCATGAAGGTTCTGCAACCTACTCCTTCTAGTGTGTCTTCTGATGTCATTAGTTTAGAAGATGAAAACCCATCCATTACTGTAGGTCCACACATTGAGGATGGCTCTGATGCTTCTCCTCCTTTCTATATATCTTTGAATCTCCATGACAAGATCCTACACAATTGTCTTATGGACTCAGGAGCCTCTCACAATGTCATGCCCAAAGTTGTTATGGAAGAACTAGGTCTCGATATTACCAAGCCTTACCAAGACTTGTACTCCTTTGATTCTAAGAAAGTAAAATTCTTGGGGTACATAAAAGATATGTTGGTTTATGTAGCACAATTACCCATGAAGAGTGTAGTGATGGGCATTGTTCTGGCCGACATTCCCCCAAAGTTTGGCATGTTATTATCCAGAAATTCGGCTAAGAAGGTTGGAGGATCATTCCAAATGGACCTCACGCATGCCACCATTCACGTGTTTGGTGGTGAGCACAAGAGGCTATATAGAGAGGTAAGGTTAGCCTACATAGTAAGTGATCATCATAACCCTAGAAATCACCCCATTTATGTTGTTGAGGATGAAATGGGATCTTCATCAAAATAAGGATTTGGTGCATGTATTCTCCTCATTTCCCCTTCAGAAGAAGTTATAACCCTCTCTTATAAGATGGAGTTTGAGACAACTAATAATATAACTGAATATGAAGCTCTGGTATTGGGATTAAGGGATGCCAAAGACATGGCCATTGATTGTTTAGCAGTTTTTGGTGATTCCGAGTTGGTCATCAATCAAGTGAGGAATTTCTATCAAACTAAGCAGTAGAGGCTCAAGCAATACAAAAACGAGATATGGGATCTGGTCGGTAATTTATTTCTAGCATTTAACCTCTCTTTCATTCCCAAAGAACAGAATCAGAAAGTTGATTCTCTTGCCTTAGCTGCTAGCACGTTCAGGCCTCCCATCGACCCAAATATTAAATATCAGGTGGAAATCAAAAGAATAGCCATACCAGACAACATAAAGCATTGCAAGTCTTTAGTGATGATTTAGAGTTGCAGAGATTTCTTCACACCATTGATGAATTCTCTAATATCTCAATTGATCAAGAAATTCAAGAAGACGAAAATGAGAAATTAGAAGATCAACAATATTCTCATCTGTTGAAGATAGTGACTGGTCATGATATTGTGGAGATGAAAACCAATCATATTCAAAAAGGAATAGTGCCTTTGGAAAGATTGTTCGATAGCAATGATGTTTACAAAGGAACTTCCATGAGGGACCAAGAAGAAGAAGTTACAAAGTGCAATATTGGGATCCCTGAGAATCCCAAGATCATCAAGTTGTACAAAGCTTTGGCTACAAAACAAAAAGACAGGTATGTCAGTCTCATTAAAAAGTTTATTGATACTTTTGCATGGTCCTATGAAGATTTGAAAACATTTGATACTGACATTATCCAGCACAAGATCCCTCTAAAAACTAGATCCAAGCCATTTAAACAGAATATTTAACAGTTTAATCCCATGTTAATGTCCATAATTGAGAAAGAGCTAAAAATAATGATGGATGCCAAGATTGTTGTACCATTGAGATATTCAAACTGGGTTGCCAACTTAGTGCCTGTAAGAAAGAAAAGTTGGGAGATATGCTTATGTGTTGATTTCAGAAATCTCAACAAGTGTTCTCTAAAGGACAATTACCCCCTCCCCAAGATGGAAAATATTCTACAGAGGGTGGTAGGTGCACACAGAATTTCCTTGTTGGATGGATACTCTGATTATAACCAGATAACAGTTTGTGAGGAAGATAAAGAAAAGATTGTATTCACCACCTTGTGGAAAACATTCATGTATAACAAGATGCCCTTTGGGCTCATGAACGCAGGGGGGCACTTTTCAGAGGGCCATGGACATAGCCTTCATGGGGGAGAAATACAAATTTACGGTCATATACTTGGATGACATTACCATTTTCTCCAAGAATGATGATGAACATTTGCATCATTTGGAGCAGGTCTTCAAGAAATGCAGGAGGTATGGAATATGTTTGAATCCTAGAAAGTCTCACTTCACCATGCCAGAAGGAAAGGTCGCGGGCCACATCATATCGGTGGGAGGCATAAATATTGATCCAAAGAGGGTTTGTGCCATTCAACAAATCGAGATTCCCAAAAACAAAAAGGTCTTCCAGTCTTTTATTGGTAAGATAAACTTCCTCAGACGTTCTGTGCCTAATTTTGCTGAAATTTTGAAGCCCATTACTAACATGTTGAAGAAAGATGTTGTGATAAAATGGTCCTTGGAGGATAAATAATCTTTCCAAACAATAAAGCAAGCTTTAGTTGAAGCACCTATATTGGCTAGCCCCGACTACACCAAAGATTTCTTCATCTTCTCCTTTACCTTGGATGAAATGATTGTTGTTGTACTACTGCAGAAAAACAAGGAAGGGCATGAGCAGCCAATAGCCTTTTTCAGTAGAGCCCTCCGAGATGTTGAGCTCAGGTATGATATATTAGAGAAGCAAGCTTATGCACTGGTCAAAGCACTCAAGGCCTTCAGGGTTTATGTGCTACAGTCTAGCATAACGACCTTTGTTCCTAGCAACAGTGTCAAAGAGATTCTAGTCCAGCCAGACAGCGAGGGGAAAAGAGGAAAATGGATTGTCAAGATTTTGGAGTATGATTTACACATAAATCCCACCAAGTTGATCAAAGGTCAAGGACTGGCCAAATTGCTGTCAGAATCAAACTGCAAGGTGCTAGAGTTGCATCAAATCTTCACCCAATTAGATGCACCCATCATACAGCTTGGACAAGTCAATTTATAGGTATTTGAAAAATATTCCTCTTCACCTTGGTATAAAAGCATCATCTATTTTCTACAACATTTTGAATGTCCACCATATGTGAAGAAGACAAAGGCCAGGTCTCTCAAGTTGAAATCCATCAAATTCTACATTTCAAACCATAACCTGTATTGGAGAGATCCTACTGGCATCCTATTAAGGTGCCTTGATGAAAATGAAGCCACACAAGTCACAGCAGAAATGAAAAGAGGAGTGTGTGGAGGGAACTAGCATTGGAAAGCCACGGTGCTCAAGATCCTATGGGTAGGATATTACTAGCCCGCCCTTTTCTCTGATGTGTTTTCCACTGTTAGATCCTGCAACGAATGTCAGATTTTTGCAGGGAAACAGAAGTTACTATCATTGCCCCTGAAACCTATCAAATCCAGTAGTCCTTTTCAACAATGGGGGTTAGATTTCATAGGTGAAATAAATCCACCCTCTAGTGGACAACACAAATGGATCCTCACTGCCACCGACTACTTCGCCAAGTGGATTGAGGTTTTTCCCACCAGGAATGCCACTGACAAGGTAATCATGAATTTCCTGGAAACT
>CBVK0102829504.1:0-20336 GCA_900067695.1 Picea abies
AAAAGCAAGGACCTCTGCATCAGGAAGATAATCAGGCTCCACAACCAACAGTTTGTCCTGGCTACTCCTATCCACAAACTTGATCCAATTCTTGGTGCAAATCAATACCTGCAATGAACAACAAGAAACAAGTGAATTCCTTCTACTCTAATGGATTAGGAAAAGCAAATTCATCTATGCAAATCAAATTAAACATAGACAAGCACATGAAACCACATACTTGAATGAAAAATGAGAATAAAAAAAACTTATAGACCATGAGTGATGTCAGTTGGAACTCCTCCAAGCTCTCCTCGTCTAACCCTTGCAAGAATCCCATGATCATAAGTCTAATATCTACAAGCTATCTCCTCTTCTCCATGGAAATCCCTCATTATATAGGATTTGGTGGCTTAAACACCATGGAGAAGATCAGTCACTAGATCCACTAAAATGGAATCTCCAAGATTTTTAGGGAGAAAATATCTCTCAAGGATTTTAGGGAGAAAATATCTCTCAAGGATTTTAAGGAGGAAATATCTCTCAAGATCCACCAAATTAGGATTTTGGTTTGAGAAAATATCTCAACCATCCATGATATTCTCAACCACTCCTTGAGATTAGGAAATTGAATGTGAGGTGGATTCTCACACTAAATTAATTTCCTTTTTATGAATATTAATAAATAATTCACATGCACATAGTATTTTGACGTTCATATGATATATTTTTCCTCCTCATTGACTAGGGATTATGACAAATGTTATTTCATGGTGTCAAGGTGTATGTGACACATATCAAGGTGCATATGACACTTTTATGACACTTGCAACACTTAGGGTGAGGTACTTAAGTGTGACATTTTGATGTGTAACATATGTCCCCTAAAGTGTGAGGTTAAAAGATAAATTGATGGCTGAAACACTTTACAAATTCTTCAATGCAAGGGTGTGGAGTTGGAGAACTTGGAAGAAGCTGTAAACAAACATCAAACATTATTAATATATTTTCCATTTTCGAGGCAGATATACCTATTCTTGGAATACGAGATGACTCAAAGCACGACTACCGACCAATACATTGCGGATCCATGAAAAATACTAAATAAGGATATGGCCACTAGAGATACAATGTGGATCTATGTGAATATATATATATTCTCAAATGATCTCCTTCGCAACCTGGGCAAAGTAGATAATAGAGTGAACACTCAACCTAGGGTCTTCATCCCAATCCCAATGTGGTATGAATCTAGCTATGTGAATAGATGATTTGATATCGAACATGGTAGAAACCACTTGATTACTGATCATTGAGGTAAATTGTTAACAAGTGAGAGGGAAATCACCAATGATGTCAATGACTCCCAAGGTACCCTAGTACATTCCAACAAATGTGAATAAATGAGTCGAGGTTGAACATTTGTGGAATCATCTGATCAGAGGTCAATCATGTGAACCTATTATTGGAAGCGAGGAGGCATGCCATTGAGGTATGAAGGTCCCAAGGTACTAACTGGTTTCTAAGTCTAATTCTTGGATGATGTGTTGAAGTCGACAGGAAAAGACTCATCGAAGGAGGGCTTTGATGTATCCCCCATCATCGACACAAAATTGACACAGGAAAGTGATGTAATATGGTGAATCGAATGAGTATGGAATGACACATGAAATGGAAACTAGAAATACTACAGATGGATGGTTTGAAGTGAAACTTCCCTTGAACATGATAAGGCATGACAACTGACTTGGTAACATTGACTCGACGAGTACCAAGAATGTAATGTGACGGAAATAAGAGCACTCTTTGATTGGATGGAAAAGTATGGCGACACATGGAATTGGTATGACTCAGAGATAAATGGATTAACCAACTGTAAGATGAGACACAAACATGTGCCATGCTCAAGGGCGACAATAGCTACCATAAAGGATTAACAAAACATTGACCCACTTCCTTCAATTTTCCCCCCACCCAGATAGATGAGTACCCCTTTTTCATTTAATGAGCTTGAGCAGGGTAACACATGCTCGATATAACTCACCTTCGATAAGTTCCTCTTCCTTTATTTAACAAACTGGAAGAAGTAAGGGTTTATTCTTATATGGGTCCTTCAATGTGTAGTTTAGAGAGTCCAAAGAAGGAAAAATCGATGGTTTTTCATGTTTAGAGAGTCTGCAAAGAAATTAAAGGCGACTCCATTGATGACTTTTTCGTAAATTTAGTCTCCCAAGCCCGAAAAAAGTGTAAAACAATACAGGGGAGAACTCTTCTAATCATGTTTGATTAGAGTGTTACTTTTTCGTAATTACTCTCGCGAGGCTGAAAAAGAGATAAACTATTACTTGAAAGATGCCATTTCAAAAATTTTAATGAGTGTGAAAGGAAGAAAGATCACTCAACAATATTTTTATGTTTAGAGAGTCTAAAAAGAAGAGCTTAAAGGATACTCCAAAGAGTTCCTTTTTCGTATAGATTTTATGAGTTTGAAAAAGAGATAAAAGTGTACTAGTTAACCCATTCTTACATATTTATGAGCACAAGAAAGAATAAAGACTAAGCTTGGTAACTTATTCTCATGTATTTATGAGCACAAGAAGAACAATGACTAAGCTTGGTAACTTATTCTCATGTATTTACGAGCACGAGAAAGAACAAAGACTAATATCATTAATTTATTCTCATGTATTTATGAGCACGAGAAAGAAAAAAGACTAAGCTCATTCTAGAAAAAAATACTACGTTATGATGGGAATAACCTTCAAACGAGGATCACTCCTAGCAGTGTGTCTCTCTAGAGGTAGATTCCCCCCAACTTCTTTGGAAAAAATTGACAGTTTTGCTCCAACATGATGTCTAGTAGTTGGAGACCTACCCCCCAAGCGTCGTTTCCTCCAATGATTCTTTTTCTTTCCTCATTTAGGGTTCTGTTTACTAATGGAAACATTTTCACTAGGAAAAGGAAAAGAAGGTTCGAGTACTCGATCCAAAGTGAGAATCAATTGTAATGGAGGGGAGTCTGTTCATTTTTTAACGAACTTGACAGAGACAATGAAGGATGCTCATTGAGACCAAGTACTACCAAAGGATGAGATGAATCGAAGGATTTTCATACCTAAGTCGAAATCATGTTTAAGGTGGCAACCTGTGCGGTGGGAGGAGTAGGCAAAGGAAAAACCCCCATGAGCGAGGAATCCTTGAGAATACCTACACCTACACTCTCAAAATTATTCTTTCCTAGAAAAGGGACATTATTTGTTGTGACATTATTGAGATATGGAGTTGTATACTCAAGTTGGTCAACAATGATAATGTTTCCTTGATGGGGAAATCGTAAGATACGAAAAATCAATTTTTTATGCTGCGTTGCACCCACCCAAGAGCGTAATTCGAAAAGTGACATTTAATCCTAATTCCCACATTGCCCAAAACTACAACATCATTAAAGATCTGGTGCAAGAGCCTTGCACTATGTCAACCCTCAAAATTCTACATCACTGTCCAAGTCAACGAAGAACCCTGTTCTCAGCCATTGGAGCCATGGATCCTGAGGAGTTGAACCTGATTACATTTAATATGGATTATCTTAAAGAGAGAGTCTCCCACCACTTAGATTTCCAAATTCAAGTTTTGGTTGGTGGAAATAACATCCATTGCATTGTTTTGGATGAAGGAGGCTCCACCTGCATCATGTATTTTCCTTGTTGGAGAGCCCTTGGTTCTCCTACACTTACCTCGTCTCCTACCACCTTGAAATCGTTTGATGGACATGTTTTCCAACCTCACAAACTCTTGCAATATTTCACTGTGACTTTGAAGGGTAAGACTATTTCGGTTGATATCGAAGTAGTCGACACACCCCTGGATTATGATTTTTTACTTGGTCATAGTTGGTTACAGAAATAATTCCTTGCGGATAAGTGAACTTTCAGTTGGATTATTGACCCCTAAACTAAGACAGAAACAATCATTTGGACACTACCATTCCTATAAACTCATTTTTCTTATCGAAAAAGAGAGGAGAAGGTAAAGTAGGATGTACTTTGTTTACGACGTTTTTCCTAGCTACTCCTATCCACAAGCTTGATCCAATTCATGGTGCAAATTAATACCTGCAATGAACAACAAGAAACAAATGACTTCCTTCTACTCTAATAGATTAGACAAAGAAAATTCATCTATGCAAATCAAATTAAACATAGACAAGCACATGAAACCACATACTTGAAGGAAATAGACCAAGTATATTAAATGAGAACAAAGAAAACTTACAGACCATGAATGATGTCAGTTGCAACTCCTCCAAGCTCTCCTCGTCTAACCCTTGCAAGAATCCCACAATCATAAGTCTGATATCTCCAAGCTACCTCCTCTTCTCCAAGGAAAGCCCTCATTATATAGGATTTGGAGGCTTAGCCACCATGGAGAAGATCACTCACTAGATCCACTAAAATGGGATCTCCAAGATTTTTAAGAAGAAAATATCTCTCAAGGATTTTAGGGAGAAAATATCTCTCAAGGATTTTAAGGAGGAAATATCTCTCAAGATCCACCAAATTAGGATTTTAGTTTGAGAAAATATATAAACCATCAATGAGATTCTCAACCTCTCCTTGAGATTAGGAAACTAAATGTGAGGTGGATTATCACACTAAATTAATTTCCTTTTTATGAATATTAATAAATAATTCATGTGCACATAGTATTTTGACCTTCATATGATATATTTTTCCTTGTCATTGACTAGGGATTGTGATAAATTTTCTTTCATGGTGTCAAGGTGTATGTGACACATATCAAGCTGCATATGACACTTTTATGACACTTGTGACACTAAGGGTGACGTACTTTAGTCTGGAATTTTGATGTGTAACACCTCGAACCAAAAGAAAATTCGATAAAATTACTGCAATTGAACTCGAGATCCGTATGAGTGGCATCCGCCAAGAAAAGATGGAAGAATTTTTTTGGGACAAACATTGGTCCAATTTTACTAGTTGGGGCATAGTTGCAGACAAATGGAAAAAACAAACCCCATTCTTGGAAAAAACACAAATCAAAAACTATATGAGGACCCACTAGGTAACCAACTTCCAAGGATGGAAGGAAGAATCAGTAAAATTTACAATCATTTGATATCATGAAGGGATGTTATGGCTATATAGAAAAATGATAGTCATAGTTGGAATGATCCATAGAATCTCAAGTCTACCTCACAAGGGAGAAAGCATGTCAAAAACAAAAATTGCATCTAAATGGATATAGAAATTAAGAGGATTGACTAATGCAAAGAATTCAAAGGGATTTTTAATCAGTCAAGTTAAAGAGAAACATCTTAAATGGGCTTGTAGCTTAATAGCACTTTGTCTAATGTTGGTTAGTCATCCATCTAATGTGAAATTGAGAATGTTAGAGGCCATTGGAAAAACAACTGAGCATGGGAAATTATTCAATTTGTTGGAGCACCTGGAGGACATGACTAGAATTGTTTTTCAATAATGCCAAAATTTAGGCAAGGCTATTTTATTTCCTTCACTTCTTATATGGTTGGCCATGAGCCAAGTCTATCCTATTGGCAAGACAACATTTACAAACACAACTATACGCACAATGTTCAACTTCCAATGTTTTTCCAATGCATGGAGGGGATTGACTAAAAGTTTATATGTCGACTACATGTTTAGAGAATGGGTAAAAACCCTAAAGAATGCTTCACACCACTAAAGGGTGATACAAAATATTCATCGAGCACTTCCCCGTTGGTGCACATTCAATTAAACTTGGACACCACAAGGATATGGTGTGAATATGGTACAATAGAACAACTAAAGGATCTCGACTACCAACCAAATGTTGAAGAAATTTTTCAGGAACTAGAGTGCCAGTTGAACTTTTCTTTCCAATTCCCCCATCTGCAACAACAGAAGGAGATGGCATCATTCTGCCACTCCAAACTAGAGAGTTTGAAGAAGAGAAAGAAGTTTAATTATACACCATACCATCTTTTATTGACAAAAATACTCGATTGTAGGGACTAAACAACATCAGTCGATCCCAATGGAGAAATAGAATATGAGCAAACAAAATAAGTCGACCACAATGGAAAAAAAAAACAACATTCGGTTCCATCAGATGAACAATAGTCAACCTCAACAGATGAACAACAAAAGTTTGGTTCAAACCATGAACAAAAACAAACAAGTAAGAGGAATGAGCAAAAACAATCGTGAAGATGCCACTTTGAACAAAAAACTAATAACCCTACAGACCCAACATACCAACAATATCAACACATGGAACACCATCAATCAACGGATCAACCGACCAAAACAAAAAGAGAGGAACAAATGATAGAGAAACCATTGGAGCAACAACACTATGAATAAGAAAAGGAACAAGGTCTGATAGAGTAGTTGATCTTGAAGTAGACTTGGCAAGAGAAGTCTAAGAAACAAGATCAAGAAAAGGAGAAACTAGTAGCATCAACAACATCCATCCATGCCACACCACAAACTTATATTAATCCACTAGTTAGTCAACCTACAAAGTAAACACCAGTCACATCGACTCAATAATTGACACCAAATCCTATGAAGTGGACACCATACTAGTCGAAGAAGAGAAAAAAATAATAAAGATAGAAAAAAAGGATAAGAAGACTAAAGTCTTTACAACATTCAAAATGAAGGAAGAACCAGGAACAAATCCTAAGGTACTTTTTGACCCAATTAGTGCATCTAAGACTTAGATTATGGATTTGTATAGTGAAATCAACAAAGAAAATATATCAAGGTTAAAGGACTCTATAAAATATTTAGACGGACTTACAACAAGAAATTAAAAAGAGAAATCCACCTAGGAAGAATCCTTCAGAACAACTCAAGAAAAATTGCAGGCCAACCTACTAGGTGAACAAGAGGAATGACTAGGCTCCATCAAACAACTAGTATACCAACTGGTCGACATGAACTTCCGATTGAAGGAGGAAAATGAACAATTAAAAGACGATCAAATAATAGGATTTCTTCAAACAAAATATGAAAAGTTCAAGGAGATAAGGAAAAATCTTGAATAAGTAAATGATCAAGCATTGACAATGAATATTGTGCTTTTCAATTGGCCTACCTATTTTGCATCAACATGTAATCAACTTAAAGTCCAACAGACACTTTTAAAGGATTTGACAAACCAGAAGAATTCAATGAATGATCATCCTACCTCTTAGGCCTTAACAAGACATATCAACCAAGAGAAACAAGCCAATACATAATTGTTAGAGAAAGAATGACAATGGTTCCTAGAAAGAAAAAATGCTCGACTGGAAGCAGGGAGTGCTATTGACCACACGGCTCAGATAATTCAACAAGTTTAACACATTGAACAATGGTACAATACCAACTTGACATCGGTACAAGACAAATCCATTATGACATAGTTGGACTATTTTTCACAAATGAAATCATTGGGAGTGCAAACTCAATGCACTATAAAAGAGTGGTGGAATTTTGAACGACTACAACCATCGCAGATTTATAAAATCTCACTTACTCGATCGAAGAGAAAAACCACACCTCAATAGTAGAATTTAGTACCTTCTCCACCAAGACCAAGGTTTGAATTTTTCATCCCAAGTGCATATGCATCACACTCTCCACCCGTTGAACCAAAAACGATGACACTAGAGTCTGAAGCACAAGGCCCAGATTGGTCCGAGAAGAGAAGGGAGGCCAAAAGATAAAAAGAACTCAGGGAAGAAGCCTCGGTCAACTAGCCTATGAACCCACAACAAAAAAATCTATAAAAAATGATCAAATAGTTGATGCGGACACAAACAACAGTTTCAGAGACAATTGTTGATCACCGACATAGTCAAATAATAGATCCACAACCAATAGTTGATCAACCAATCCAACAACCAACATCTCCACCAACACAAACAAAGAATCAAAACAATTTTTTCAAAGATCAAGAAAGAAGTTAGCCTTTAACACACAATCTACCACCAAGGATCGAGATTGAATAATCTCACTCAAGAACTTTTGAAAACATTTTGTACACTCTGTATATTGTAATTATAAGTCTATATTGTATTTTGTACATTTTGTATATATTATATTTAATTATTTTATTTCACTTTCTTTCCCTTCTCATCTTTTACACTCTTTATCTGCATCATGTTATGTTTATATTGATAAATTTCCTATTGTTTTTAATTGTTTTATCTTACCTTTTTCTCCTACATCATGCTTTTACATGCTTTATCTACATCATGTTTATATTGACAAGTTCCTTATTGTTTTCAAGTCACATATTTTGGCAAAGTTTTCTATTATTTTTGGCCATATTTGAATTAGAATATCATGAAGAACTTAAGCAAGGTAACAATCAATGGGAGTTCATCATGGTTGATTCTAAGTCTGCAATTCAAGCATGGGCCTCTGCTAAAAACGTATATCCTTTTTCTAATATATGTTTAATCCCTGCAACATCTTGACCTTTCAATTCACTTTTTCAACTTGGTTTGATGTTTATGTATTTATAGTTTTCTACCTTGAACATTGGGTATTTTATGACACTTTAGTTTTTAATGGCCTTACATGACCTTTTTGGTTAGCTAGGTTTTATGTTTTTTTTTTTTTTTTTTTTTTTTTTTTTTTTGACATAGTTTGTGATGGTTTCTATGCAATTTTTTTTTTTAAAGTGTATATTTTTTGTATCTCTGTTTTTTTTAGGTTATATTACATGGGGAAATTTCTCGAGTACTTCCTCTCATTTGGAGGATGATTTTATAGCATCAATTGCCACCACATAAGTATTGATGACTTGTTTGGCCTTTCCCTATCCTACTTGCAGACATTAACCCCCTTTACCTCCTCTATATTCTTCCAAAAAAAAAATATTTGTTTACATGTATGTGCCTTGCATAGATGTTAGAGTGCGTACATGCCAATTTTTTTTTTTGAAGAATATAAAGGAAGTAAATGGGATTAATGTATGCAAGAAACATGGAAAGGCCAAACAAGTCATCAATGCATATGTGGTGGCAATTGATGCTATAACAGATGGTACCCAAGGTAAACCTTAGAATCTTTACAGCACAAGGTCGATCAACAATATGGTTCAAATCCATTACAACAATATACTTGTTAAGAGCTCAACATGTCACTTGCGAGAATTAAACCTAGGTGTGGAGGATAACAATCATTCCTCTCAATCATTTGAGCTAAACCCATTTGACTATATTTTTTGTATCTTAATAGAAATATGAAGAATTTTATATATAAAAAAGAAAAAACAAGTATTATTGGTAATGACATTTGGTTTATGGACAAAATTGTGTTTTCCATGTAGTCATAGAAACATGGTTTTAACCTACAGTTGGAATTGTTATTAGAAGTCCTAGTTTGGATAGCAAGTTTCCTCTTAAATATTGGAGCTATAAAATCTCTTTCAACTATTGGAGCTATAAAATCTCTTTCAACTATTGGAGTTGTTATTAGAAGTCCTAGTTTGGATAAATATTGGAGCTATAAAATCTCTTTCAACTATAAGTGAGTGAAAGATATGAGATTAATAACCAAGCATTTATAATAAGTGAGATCTATGACTTTATCATTTAAGTGTTAATTTATCATGTGGCGAAAATTATGTATTCAATCATGTGGTCATGAGGCTCTCTAGATCCATATCCCACACTGTGGGAAATATGTGGTCTGTTATCACTCCAGGAAACTCTCCTAGGCTGTAAGTCAGAGATGCCTTGTAACTTAATATTTTGGTAACTATTTTCTCAATAAAAAGTGTGGGTTTGGAACAAGTCGGAGGACTGGATCAATTCTCGCTCAAATCATGCATAAACACATCAAGATGGACAAGGCTTTCAACCACAAATGTTCATAGAGTTTACAAATAAAGGGATGGATGAAGAAATAACTATTATATCAGCAGAATCACATATAAACATATATGAATGGCCAATTACAATAATCACAGGATTACTTTCAAAGTTAAACTTATGAATGCAGTGATAAGATGACAGTTATCTGGCATAGACAAGCCTAACAACATGAATATAATATCCAGGTGCAAGTACATAATAGACAAGAAGATGAAATCTGAACAAATTATGGCAAAAGAAGCTTGTATTACTCCATATGAAAATGAGAAGTTTTGAGTTACATAATATGAAAAAGTCTCCAAAGTCGAACCCTTGGTTCATCTTCTAATCTTAGCTTTATAGCTTTATAAAACAGTTCTGAGATCCTGAAAACATGGATCAAATAAACTAAAAATAGTAAATCAAAATCTGATTGCAAAAGATGTGGGATGATCCCAAAAAGTGAGGCCAATCCCATATTTTCTGGTCCTTCTCTCTTGTTGAGTACTAGTGTAGTACAGAATAGCCTCCAAAGGATGAATGCTGACTCTCCAAGAGAGATAAATTTGAATTTGTTGATGTGAGAAAATGTCCTGATTTTTTGTCTTTGTCAAAGATGCTAAAAACCTTTGAAACAACTCCTCTTCCCATAATATATCAAAAATAGCTATTGGATTTATCTTGATAATTCACCAAATGTTTATTAGAAGAGGTTTCAAACCTTTCCAGCTCAAAAAACTTCGATCTGTGTAAAAACTCGATCATTCTGGACATGACAGGCTTTCGGTGGTTAACTGAGAACACTCTTGAGTGAATTATCTACCGAAATTCCTGATTTTCAGTGGTTAATGAACAGTCGTCCTGTTCGCGTAAACCACCGAAACTTCATCTTTGAGAAAACTTTAAAATTTCAAGAATGCTTACCTTGGCTCCCTTGCTGATGTTCAAGGTTTCTTGGCTGAGGCAGCCCTTGTTCGTGCAGACCTACGAACTTCTGTTGGTTGTGTGGAAGGCTCTGGTGTGTCTACCATGGTCGTGGCTAAGTTAGCCAGGGTTTCTAATCCAGTTTTTTCATGAGCAGGGGATTGAAACTCCTTTAACTTCAACCTTAGTATCCTCAGCTGTCTATACAGCTTCATGTTTTCCCTGATCAATACCCTATTTTTGTCTTTAATCCGGTCATGCTTCTCCTTGAGGGTTTGATTTTTTTTGAACAGCTCTGTGTTTCTGTTAGTTAGGTCTGCATTAGCTTTTTTAATTACCCTTTCCAGGACTTCCATTTCATAGACCTGTTGCAGGAGCTTGTTGATTTTTCGTGATCTATCTTTTTTAGGCTTACTTGAAGAGGGTTTTGCCACTGATGGACTGTGTGCCTCAGTATGAGTTGGTAAAGGTAAATTTGAACAATGGTCTGCACCTCGTTCAGTCTACACCTTATCCGGAGTCTCAGTCAATTCTTGTTCTGGTTTTGAATCGCTGTAAGGTAGATTTAAAGGGTTGTTTCCTGTAGCAGAGTCTTTAGACTGTTCACCCTCAAACTACAGTTTTCTTTTGATACCTTTCTTCTCACCAGAGGATGACTTTGTAGGATCTCTTGGTAATGATATACCTTTCCTTTTCCTATGACTGCTTTTGGGAGTAATAGTCTTTCTGCCACTGGTCTTCTTAGGCTCAGCCTCTGGTGGTTTCTCTGTTTGGAATTCATTCCAGAAAAGAAAGAAACCCCAATCAACCTTTTTTCTCTACAGAACTTCTTTGACAAGAAGGGTGATGAGCCCTTGGTGAGATAGTCTACCAGTGACCTTAATAGGTTTGGCTTTAACCTGTTTGGCCATTTTAGTAAGAGTCTTGTGAAAATAGAAAGGTAGATTTATTGGTTCTCTACCTGTGAAATGATTGAGAAGCTTAAAATGATAAAACATTACTCTATTATATCGTCCCTCACAGGTAATGTAAACAAAAATTGCCTTTAACAATGCCTGCCACTGAGGTTCTAAAAAGGACATTGGAATATCCTTCTTCCAAATCAATTCTTTGTGAATAAGTAACAAATATGATCTGAATTCTACATTTGATGGCAGCGTGGATTTAAACCAACAGTCCCCTGTTCGTGGAAGACCTGTAAACTCTGCTATAGATGCCTCATCTATGATAAACTCTTCTTTCCCAATCTTGGCAGATCTTCCATCATATGTAATTGCGAAAGCTTTAGCTACTTGTTGATGAAAATGGGTCAGTTTTTCACAGTATGTGAATACCCCTGCTTGTTTGAAAAACTCAGCTATCTCTGGGTACGCTTCCAAGTACCAAACCCTATCTAACTCAGACCTCAACACTGGCCCTACTTTTGACATTGATCAATATTCTCTGCACCTGTGACTATGGGAAATTGAGTGTCGAGGGGGACAGAGGTTCTAGAATTTAGGAACGCAGAGGGTATATCTCAGGGAAGAACCGTTGGGACAGGGTGACGAAAAATTTGGATAACTGAGCTCAAATGCTAGACAAGTTTCAAATGACGATTTGACTGAGAGCATGCCAAAATTTTAGATTTTCGGTGGTAATCCTGAAAATATGAAAGAAGACGAGTTTTAGACTTGCCTGATAAGTTGCACTGGCTTACTTGACTCTCGAGCGGTCGCTGGACTCTAGTGGCACTATGATTATCACCAAGGGAAACAGGATCAGGATCTCTGGAAATGCGTTCAATTTATGAAACTGCGAACCCACGACTGTCTCAGAAATCTGTAGAATTCAAAATGATACTGTATGAGGATTTAATGAGGGATTAACGTGATCATGATGGATCCTGTACTTGCAACTGAAATGGAGGGATGCTTCATGACCACAATGCATGAATTTCAATGATGTCGCCATGTGTAGATTTTGAAATGATGATTGCGGTCGAAAAGACAGCAGGAGATTGAGATTTTGGATAGAGACCATCAGAGTGTGCAAACCTTCCACTTGACAAGCTTTCGGTGGTTATGTTTCATCATTGTGCCAAGTTGAGAGTTGGCTCGTGCGAAAGCACGAGCTTTTCATTTTTACTGTGAAAACTCTTTCGATAGTCAACCCAACTCTTGCTTTGACCTTTTAACTGCTGGGAACATAAGCTTTTGGTGGTGAATGAGCGCCTGTCGGGCTCACCTAAACCACCAAAACCTGAGATTCTGACTTTTGCTTGACCAAACCAAATCCAAATTTTCTTTTAAGCTTATTTATAGAATAAAGACTCTCTAACCTACTTACAAAAATTTAGGAATAAAATTTAGATGCAACCTATCACCTCAAAAAGAAAAATTTCCACAAATTTATTTGAGGAGATAACACTGGCTCCTATTGGGGATGAATGCCTCCCTATGAGGTTTCAAGAACCATAGAATCAATGCCTTTCCTGAAAAAGAAAATAAGAACTAAACTATCTGCTACTGTTTCCATTGGGCATGGAGTTATTCAAAAATAAAAACTAAGACTAACATTACAATGTCTGGGCTTCACAGCCTTAGACAAAATAGAGTTTTAAAAATCGCCCGTTTACCGGGCCACCGAACATTTCTTCGCCTCCCAGATTCTGTAGCATGAAAGTGTTGTTATTCTGTACTTGAGTAATCATGAAAGGACCTGTCCACAAAGAATTGAACTTGTTATGCTTTCCTTTATCCTGTCTAAGAGCATCCCATTTTAGAACCTAGTCACCAATCTGAAAATCGTCCACTTTCGCCTTTCTGTCAAATGTATTTTTTATCTTCTTTTGATGAGCCTTTGATCTGTCCACTAATTGTTCACGAGCTTGTTGCAGTTCCACCAAATCAAGCATCCTTCTTACCATGTCATTTGACTCGGTTTTCTCTTCCTGAAAGAACCTAGCCACTGGCAAAACTAACTGAACAGGAAAAATAACATCAGTCCCATAAACCAATTTGAATGGGGAAGTTCCTATGTACTTTTTTATAGTTACTCTGTCTACCCACAGAGCAAATTTCAGTTTGGAATCCCAGTTCTTTTTATTTTCCTCTAACAGTTTTCTTATGATTTTGATCAAGCTCTTATTGGATGATTTAGCCAAGCCATTACCTTAAGGGTAATAGGGGGTCGAATGTACCAGCTGGATGCCCATTGATTTACACATGTCTACCAATGCTTCTGCTTTAAACGCCACTGCATTATCTGTTACCAGCCTCTTGGGACAACCGAATCTGCTCAAAATATTTTCATAGAGAAACTTCATGACAACCTGGTGGGTAGCATTTCAGGTGGGAATCGCCTCTATCCATTTTGTGAAATAATCTGTGGCTACCAAAATCCACTTATGCTGACCACTGGATGAAGGATTTATCTCACCTATAAAATATAAACCCCACTGCTGGAAAGGGCCATTCACCACTATAGGTCTCAGGGGTAGAGATTTTAGCTGTTGCTTACCCGTAAATCTTTGACATTTGTCACAAGCTTTGACGAATGCACACACATCTGAGAAGAGGAAAGGCCAAGAGTATCCAGCCCTTAGGATTTTATGGGCAGTGGTATTCCAGTAATGATGACTGCCACAAACACTTGAATGAAACCGATGTGTCACTTCGACCGAATCTTCTTTATCTAAGCATCTAAGAAGCAAACCAACAAGGTCTTTCCAATATAACAGATTATTGTAAATGCATAATTTGATAGCTCTGAGCTTAAGGGCTTGAGCTTGAGTCATACTAAGTTCAGGGGGAACTTTGAGATTTTGCAAAAAATGTATAATACCTAAATACCATTCACAAGAAGACAAGTTCTCTGCCACTTGTTGACTGCTATGTTGTCCATCTGCTGCCAACTCTGTCTGCAAATTTTCTGAACTTTCTCCTGCGAAATTAATGTCCAACAACTCGTGATTATCCTCCGTTAAAATCTTAGCAAGGCCCTAGCCTTTTACCAATTTGGTGGGCTTTACTTCAATATTGAACTCAATCATCTTTGCAATCCATCTAGCTCTCTTTCCATCAATATCAGGCTGAGTCAAAACATCTTTTACGGAGGATGAAGGGACATATGCGATGACCTTTGAGTGAAGAATATAAATTCTGAAGGATTTTAAAGATTTTATGAGAGCATAAGCTTGTTTCTCAATAGGTTCATACCTTAGTTCAACGTCCCTGAGTGTTTTGCTGAAGAAAGCCACAGGATGATCCAAATTGTCATCGTCTTTCTGTAGCAGAATTGCTGCCATTGTGTCATAAGAAGCAAAGGAAAAAACATAGAAAATCTTACTGTAATCTAGGCTGATCAGAGTCGGGGATTCCATGATCGCTTGCTTGATATCCTGAAAGGAGTTTCTTGCGTTTTCTGTCCATTTTATCTCAGACCCCTTTTTCAGCATGCATGTTATGTGTTTAACTAATTCGGAAAAATTTGGTACAAATCTTCTAACAAAATTTATCTTACCAAGCAACGATTGAATGTCCTTTTTTTATCTTGGCAAGGACAGCTTTTGAATTGCCTCTACCTGAGCTGGATCAATCATTACACCTTCTGCTGAGACGATGTGGCCTAAGAGATTACCTTACCTTAGAGAAAATTGGGACTTTTTGGGATTTAATGAGATTCCAAACTGCTTGCATTTCAAGAACACTCTTTTCAAATGCTTCAGATGCTCCTCATGACTGCTGGAATATACTGTGATTTCATCAAGATATATGAGGACAAACTTGTCCTTTTCTCCCATGAAAGCTATGTCCATGGCCCTTTGGAATGTGGCCCAAGCATTCATTAACCCGAATGGCATCTTGGCATACATAAAGGTACCCCAAGGAGTAGTAAATGCAGTCTTCTCCTGGTCATTAGGGTGGACAGAAATCTGATTGTAGCCGGAAAAACCATCTAGGAAAGACATGACATTAGCCCCTGAAATCCTTTGCAGCAAGTGTTCCATCTTAGGGAGGGGATAGTTGTCTTTCTTAGAGCATCTATTTAGGTTTCTGAAATCTACACATAATCTGACCTCACCATTTTTCTTCCTTACTATCACTAGATTGGCAATCCATTTGGAGTATCTCAAGGGAATAATGATCTTGGCATCGAGAATCTTTTTAATCTCTCTCTCTCAATCACAGGCAGAAGAAGAGGACGGATAGGTCTGAGCTTTTGTTTGAAAGGAATGGTGTCTTTTTCAAGAGGGATCCTATGTTGAATAATATCAGGATCATAAGTCTTTAGGTCACTATATTTCCAAGCAAAAACATCAGAAAACTCCTTCAAAATGTTGCAGTACTTGGACTTCTGATCAGTAGTCAATTCAGAAGACAAATTTATAAGTTTGGGCTAGCTTTCACCCCCTATGTTATGCTCGTGAACAATTGGATCTTTCTCCTTTTTGTCTGGATTAAAAGGAACATCATTCTAGTCAAAAAGCCTTTCCAAGGGTACCAAACCTCGGGGTATATGATTGTTAGGTAGATGAACAATGTCTTGCTGACCCAATCTTTGCTTTAGTTTGGGCTTCTAGGATTCTTCTACATTTAGATTTTGCTGGTCAACATGCATATCGGAAAACTCATCTACCACTTGGAGAAATCTATTAAGTTCATCATCATCCTCAAAAACTTTCCAATATTTGATATTGTCAGGTAAGGATGGTCAATATTTTACTTGGATCTCATAACTGAGCCTAGGGGGCATGGGAAGAATGAACATGCTGGCTGAAACAGCAAGAGAATCATCGAGCTGATTCATATCCCTTGGTATATATGAAATTTCAAAAACAGAAAAAGAATCTCGTACTTTCCATACCTCATCCCTGTAGGCATTCAATCTGACACGCTTGGCTTGGAAGGTGTTGTTCACCTATTGTATAATGAGGTCCGCATCTCCAAATACCTTTATACCTTTTATCCCCATCTCTTTGGCTGAGTTTAATCCCAATAGAAAAGCCTCATATTCTGCTATGTTGTTAGTAGTTCTGAAGTCGAGCTTGAAAGACAAAGATATAGTCTCCTTTGAAGGAGAAATCAAAACTACCCCAGCACCTGCTGAATCTTTAGTATTGGCCCCATCAAAATACATAGTCCAGACTGAAATATCCTTATCATCAGACTGTTGTTCAATAGGATTCACAAGCTACATAGGAGTCGATTGAGCATCATCTATATGAAGGATGGACGAGACAAAATCTGTAACCACAACATATATAGGATGATTTACAGAATTCTTTGCATCGCTGATGATGTAGGCAAGTTGGTTCTCCCTGTAAATCCTTTTCAGCTCCCCCCCAAACACTGGAATCGTAGCGTATGACAGATCCATCTGCAAGGTACCTCCTAACCTTTTTCCCCATGGGTGAGACAAGAGAAGCCCAAACTTAGGTGGAATATCGTAAACCACCACATCCATAACCATGCTTCTCATTGGAAATTGAGCAAGATTTATAACTAGGTCTTTGATGAGGCCAAGACATATGAATTTCCTAGAATCAAAGGAGAAAAGATCATGATATGGTTTGGTGACCTCTAGACCAAGCTCATCCATCACCGCTTTTGGCATAAGATTATGTGATTCCCCGGAATCAAGCAAACAATTGTGAAGGATCTTGTCATGGACATTTAGGGATATGTAGAATGGTGGACAAGAATCATCTCGGTCTTCTATCATAGGCCCTATGGTTACTATCGGCTTATCATCTTGTAGGTTAACAAAATCATCAGATGAAGAGGTCTTTGGCTCAAGAGACTTCAGGATGGCTGATTTAAAAATTTCATTCTTCATGAGTTCAGTTAAAGGCATAGGTATCTTAACTTTCTGAATTTCTGATTCAAAATTAAAAGAGAAAGACAGTTTGTCTAAAACCTTTACCTCATTGGAAGGAGCTTTGAGACTGACTTTCTCCTTGACTAGGGGCTGAGTTTGTTTCTTCTGTTGTTTTGCAGGAGGGGGGGTCTGTTTTTCAGGAGTGAGAGGCTGCTTGGTAGTGACCTCTTTACTCTTCACAGGAGCAACGACTTCCTTGTTCTTCACAGGAGCAACGATGGATGGTTTCGGACCAGCACTCTTGGATCTTAAGTTATAACCTTTCTGATCATCTGTCAAGTAAACAGATCCTTCAGCACTTGCCTCTTGAATTTGTTGATCCATCAGTGCTTATTCATAGTCTACCTGTGTCAATAATGAAGAATCATTTTCATCACCAAAACAATTTATTTCATCTACGTCTTCGACTTCATCGTGAGATGGCTATTGTTCTTCATCTAATATTGCATTTTGAAAAGGTGGTATGATCCTCTGATCATCAACTGCATTTCTATCCCTTTGAAGGATTTGAACTTGTGGATTATTCCTTATGTAAGGAAAAGCATTTGGATTTCTTGGGGCAAAAGCATTTGGCTCTTTTTCCCTTGCTGGTTGTTGATTTCGAACCTTCAATTTCGACATTTCAGATGTCAAACTGTCCAACATCTTCGCCATATTTTCCATTTTAGTATTAGAAGAAGAGGAGGACTCAATAGCAGACTTCTTCCTCTCAACCCTTCCTTTAAGCTTTTGAGATGCTGTAATGTTAGATTCAACCTCGAGGGTGACATCTTGCATTAAAGCAAGTGTGGTTGATCATCTTTCTCTGAGAATTAGACAAAAATCTGGATCAAAGGCAGCAGAGAATTTGATCTTTGCCGATGCGTCGCTAGGTTTAATCTCTGCAGGGATCTTGCCAAACATCCTATTGAACCTCTTGATGAAGTCTGAGACCAACTCTCCATATTCTCTCTTCAAATTTCCAAACTCAGAAATGTAGTGTAACAATTCTCTTCTTTCTCCCCAGTGTTTCAAGAATACCTCATCTAATTGTTCAATACCTGTGATCGAATTTGCTGGTAGCTCTTTGAACCACTTTCGGACTTGGCCATCCAAACTCTAAACAAAAACTGTAGTCCACACATCTTCTTCTAAAATATTGATATTTTCGGCATAAGCATAAAAAGCTTCAATATGTTCTTTAGCAGTATAATCCCCTGCTCCTGTGAACTTTGGCATATATTTCTGATAGTCTCCGGTTGGCATAGCAGACAAGGGATTTGGCAATACAAGTGGGGCATATCTATTTGCCAATATCTATTCCATCCTGGTCAAAGGGGAAGCCATGGCAGTCTTGGTGCTTGACACAGACGAGGAACTCATAGGAGATGACGGGGGAGATGGGCTGCTTGAGTTAGAATAAAATGGCTGTCTCACTTCACCTTGAGCATAAATTTCAGAAATAGGTGAAAAATAAAAGGCTTTATAAAATTGACCGAGTAACAAGGCTAAATTTTCTTCTCCCTTAGAGGACAGATCGTGAAGAATATCTTCAAGAATAGGCATATTAGTGTGAGTGTATAGAACACATTTCGAAGGTTTGATGGGTGAGGAATCTAAGGAAGATGAGTAAGAAGTTTCTTTCTGTTGAAAGGACTCTGTATTCAATTCTTTTGGATGGGATGAAACATCAACCTCAAGAACAGAGTCAGTAATATTAGAAGAAAATGAAGGTTCTTCTACCTTAGAAACTTAAGATAAATTTTCAATTTCCTGAGAATTATGAGTTTCAGCAGTAGGGGATTCAACTAGAGGTTTTTTAGATATGAAAAGAGGAGTGTCGGTTTGAATACCTGAATCTACTGCCTTTGCAGATCCGGAAGCCTGTCTTTGCAAAGCTTTACCCTTACTGATGATCTTCTCAGGATTAGGAACTAGTGTTGTCAATGGGCCTTCTTGGTTCGCCCTAGTGTGAGCTCTTTTTGGAGCCACTTCGTTTCAATGGAGTCACCAGATAGAAAATTACAACCCGAATGATGTCCAGACTTTGTCTATCATCAAAGCTGGAGCTATGTCGTCTCCCAAAGAAAATGAGCTTCGATCTCCTCTCCCCGACAATGACGCCAATTTGTTATCACTCCAGGAAACTCTCCTAGGCTGTAAGTTAGAGATGCCTTGTAACTTAATCTTTTGGTAACTATTTTCTCAATAAAAAGTGTGGGTTTGGAACAAGTCAGAGGACTGGATCAATTCTCGCTCAAATCATGCATAAACACATCAAGATGGACAAGGCTTTCAACCACAAATGTTCAGAGAGTTTACAAATAAAGGGATGGATGAAGAAATAACTATTATATCAGCAGAATCACATATAAACATATATGAATGGCCAATTACAATAATCACAAGAATACTTGCAAAGTTAAACTTATGAATGCAGTGATAAGATGACAGTTATCTGGCATAGACAAGCCTAACAACATGAATATAATATCCAGGTGCAAGTACAAAATAGACAAGAAGATGAAATCTAAACAAATTATGGAAAAATAAGCTTGTATTACTCCATATGAAAATGATAAGTTTTGAGTTACATAATATGAAAAAGTCTCCAAAGTCGAACCCTTGGTTCATATTCTAATCTTAGCTTTATAGCTTTACAAAATAGTTCTGAGATCCTGAAAACATGGATCAAATAAACTAAAAATAGTAAATC
>CBVK0102829569.1:0-10334 GCA_900067695.1 Picea abies
CCAAATACAGAAGAGAACAAGTGGTTACTACTTTCCCTATAGATCTAACTGAAACAATCAAGCGAGCGAGAAGAATAACGATGTGGTGTACCTTGTTGTGATGTTTGTCCTCACTGCTCCAATCCATAGGATTAATCTCCAAGCTCCTAAGAAAAATTGAAAACTTGAAAATACTAGAAAAGGCACTCTTCCTCCTACTCTAGATGATTATATAAAGCAGATCTATCTATGAATACCGAAATGACAATAAACAAGCAAATGTAAAAGACATAAACTTGAAGGGAATAGGAAAAGTTAATTATTAATTGCAAAGCCAAAAAGAGGAACTTACAAACCATGTATGATGCTGCAACACTTCTCCAAGCTCTCCTCATCCAACTCTTGCATGAATCTTGACGTCAAAATGCAAATGCTTCCCCCAAGATCAAAGGTTTGATACATGTATTGTTCCCCCCTTTAACTTGTAAATACCTTCAATATATAGGCTTTGGGAGGCTCAACCACCATGAGAAAATGATGGATATGGTTGAGGATACGGCTCCTTAAGTTGGGATTTGGATCCTAATATAGAGGCATAAGGTAGGATTTGACCACAACAACCTAATCCCAAGAGAGTTGGCCCTTAGGAAAAGGAGGACGATCCCATGATTCCCTCTAACCAAATGTGGTGCTCCCCTTTAGTTAGAGATGGGATGCTAGTTTCCAAAAGTGGCTCTCCCTTAACATGGTAAGTGGAGCACCAGTGCTCCCTATACATGGGAAGGGGGGTGCCACCCTTCATAAAATGCCAAAAAATGGTCGATTTTTCCAAGAAAAAGGTGTGTGTTGACCTTAAAATGATGGGTTTCTTCCTCCAATATGACTTAAGGTTCATGGAAAATGTCTTTCATGGTGTCAATGGGTTGCGAAAATCAACAAAGTGAATGTGACGCTAGGTAAGGTGCATATGACACTTGCGACAGTGCATGTGACACTTAACAAGGTGCATACGTCACCTTGTGACACTTAGAGTGCGAAACTCAAGTGTGACATTTTGATGTGTAACAAAAATGTCGTTACAAGTAGCACATTTTTGTGTTTCAAGCTTAAAATTACTACTGTTTTTAAACCATGACCTAAAAAATCATTCATGTTACAAATAAAATCATAAAAAAAACATGGAAAAAGCCCTAAAAATTAAAAATTAAAGTTAATTACTTTAAAAATAAAAAATTTAGTTGAAGTTAATTACTGAAAAATTTTAGTTAAAGTTAATTACTTAAAAATTTTAGTTAAAGTTAATTACTTAAAGTTGGAATCCAAATTTTAAAAATAAAAATTAAAAATTAAAGTTAATTACTTAAAAAATAAAATAAAACAAATTAAAAAATAAATAAAAAAATAAAAAAAAAATCAATTTAAAGAAAATTTTAAAATACATAAAATAAACAAAAATTTAAAAATCTAAGTATGTAGGTTTCCACAGTCACTCATAATATCAGTCATTCATTATGTCAGCTAATCTTTGTAAGAGGTTTTTAAACATCTTACATATTATTAACAAAAAAATTTAAATTAAGAAAAATAAATAAAAATTAAAATTAAAATTAAATTAAATGGCTTTAGAAAAAAAATTAGTTGTTCTCTTTCTTCTTTTTTAAGCTAAAAAGATCATGATATTCTATTATATGCACAATAAATTACAAACAGTTTCATGGGGATCTTCCATAAACGGAAACCAGATCCAATTCACCAACAAAATCACATAGTTTTCATATCCATGTCCATAGAGTAGCAAAGCAAAATTGAGCTATAACCAGAGTTATATATCCTGAGACCTATGGTTGATTAAAGTCGAACTGAATGTTAGATTTAGCTCATGAGTTATCTCAGCATAGGTCGATCTGTCCTGGGCATGTTGATGGATACCTAAAATTGACCCAGATCAACCTTTGTATTTCAACCTAAGTCTAACTTAAGCTTGCAACAATACTTCACCCTTGAATGGAATGTGGGGCCAAGGAGAGAGGGCACACCTCTAAAGGTGGTTGCTAGTGGAGTGTGGGACCATGTCCAAGGGGGGCGCACCACCTAGTGGAGAGTGGGCTCCAGCAACCCCAAATCTTAGCCATTGAGGCCAAGCCTTGGCACACATCTCAAGTTGAATGGGGGTTGCTAAGGAGATAAAAGGAAGGTGAGGGTGAGAGGACACTCACTATTCTCATTTTGAGAGGTTGAGCAAGTGAGAGAAAGAGGGGCGCTTGGTTGAGGACATTATTGTTTAAGTGTAAGAGCAGTGTTGGAGCTTTGGTTGAGGCAAAATTTGAGGAGAAGAGCAGGTCCAGCAATAAGCAAAGGAGCAGAAGACAGGGCGTAACTAGTAGAGGAAGGAGGTAGTACAAGTTGTATAGTGCACCAGAGAAGAGGTTGAATTGTCCTAGGCCGTACAGGTCAGTTCTGAGATTGTTTTGGGCTGATTTAAGCAAGTCATGCAGGTATTTCTCTTAGTTGAGCAGAAGTTGCATTTGCTAGGCTAATTTAGTTGGGTCGTACAACTACCAGAAGACATTTATGTAAGATAATTTTCTGGTGTATTTCTTTTTGATGTAAAACACTTACTCAAGAGCCCATAAAGCCCCCTCTTTTTGGTTTTCCCCACACTGTAGTTTCCAGGATAATATCTGGTGTCTTGTGAATTTTATGTGCCTGGTTTTGTATGCTTTTGCTTTCATTTTGTTGTTTTATATCTCAGTTGTAGGTTATTAGCGTAATTTCCAGATTTATATCAGCAAACATATATTTCTCTGTTTAGTAAATTACTGGTTATAATTTCATGTGTTGAGATAGGTAAAATCAACACTAAAACCATCGAGTGTCTCCTAGAATCAAATCATAAAGCCATTTTAGAAAAAAGACCATAGAAACATCCAGAAACCACATAACAACAGACCAATTAACCAGGCTCTTTCTTCATAGGATGAACCTTGCTCGGGGGCGATTCAGTGTCTCATACAGTGTCAACAGATTCCTTATGCTCCTCTTCCACATCTATTGGGCAGTTGACGGACTCCGTAGGGCTTGGCGAACCCAACTTAAGCTCCTTCTTCTTATGTGTTATCGCACAAACTTCCACTTGCAGAGCCAAAGTCCCAATGCTCAAGTGCAAATCCGACGAAACTGAGAGGGATGGGCCATTGTCACCTCACTAATCCCTCTTTCACTTAAAGCAAGTTAGTTGTAGGTCACAATTGTTGTAGGTGGAGAGTAAGTGGAGAAAGATGTTCAAACAAGCAGTTATGGATAACTTTAGAGTAAGAAAGTAGGTAGTTGGAGATATGGGACCAGTGTCTTTTCATTGGGAAATGGAGTTATGCAAAATCTGAAAGTAAACTAGGGTTTAAAATTTCCAGGGGTGTAAACCCCCTTACTTCCTGGAACAAAACCCTAGCCAAGGCAATACCTCAAGGGTGTAGACCCTCCTAGTTCTTGAAGCATTCCCCAAGTATTCCAACGAGATGAGAAAGACAATATGGAGGAGGGTGTAAACACTCTTACTCCTCCAAGGGTTTAACAAGAGTTTGAGTTCAAAGAAGAAAATTGCCAAGATACCATAGGAAACATTTAGAATTGTTGAAATGTACCCAAAAATGCATGAGGAAACCCTGACATCCCAAAATAATCCATCCACATCCATTAAAACACATTCAAAAGAGTATTGCACGAGAGAAAACATGCCAATATCATATTTCCCTATTACTCCATTCCAAAACACCAATCAAAGACAAATGTTCCAAAAAAAATTCAGAGATTTCAAACCTTCTAAGGGAAAATCCCTCAAGAAGTAATGATGAAAATGAGTGAAGTGCATCTCTATTTATAGGGTAAGGCTGAACTTCCTCTTACAATAAAATAATAATTTGTAACCTAAATTTTAACTAATTCGGCCTAAGGAGGGGGTAAAACCCTCTTCACTAATTAATTAATCTAAATAATTCAAAATTTGGGCTTCTTAAGCCACACGTGCCAAAATTTAGGGACCAAAGCCCTCAAAAGTGGGTTCTAGTGCAACGTCCAACCTCCAAAGGCCCTTCAAGCTACTCTTCTTCTCCACATAATCAACATTTAAGGAGGGCACACAAACCCCCAAAACCTTCACACTACCAACCTTCCAAACTTCCCCTAAATCTGGGTGCATAACCACCCCAAAAGATGGACCAATCTCCAAGCCGACAAGCTCCCTTCACCAAGCATGCCAAAAGACCAATGTCTTCCTTCACATGTGGGCTTTCAACTTTGAATCACAACTAAGAGCCCTAAAAACCGCCCAAGAAATTACTTCTTTATCAGCGAAATGAGCAAAGAAACCATTATTCCTCCACACATGGATGTAATAGCCTTCTTCAAGGGGTCGGTTGTGCATTTTTTATTCAAATAAAAGTTTAAATATAAACACAACTCAAGTCAGCCCTCTAAAATCATCAATATTTAAACTTGAAATGGCATTGGCTCAGCCAATTTATCCTGGCGCTCAAATGTGTATATATACATGCCACAACTCACCAATAGAATAGGTTAGATATCCTCTACAATTTTGGCATTGCTGAAACTGATGCTATGTGCTTCTGTTACAGCTCTTTCAGATTCCATTATATCCCACAAACCATGACAAATGGCACAAAATTTCAGCTAGTAAAGATCTCCACAATTGTTTGCAAAGAGGACTTGTATTAAGTTCTCAACACAATAGTAATCTCTTTGCCATCTTCATGTCTCTAATTACGAGTACCAACAAGCAAGACACCCAGCTCCCCTCTTTGTCTCAACAAAAACTAAATTCAAAGCATGTTTTCCATGGATCTGCTAGGTGGCTTCTTCTCTCAGGTTCCTGAATGATTCCAACTCTCTGGACAACAAAATTTGTACTTGATCCCACTCTAACAGTGCATGAGTTAAACTCAGATGTTGTCCCTTTATTCACAGGACTGTCATCTCAAGGGTTACACTGGCGACAGTAGCGAAGAGACCTAGGTTCAATCGAATGGGTAACATCTTGCTCCTACTTGGGGACAAGTGCTCTTCTTGGGAGCACTTGAGAACCCCATAATCTCATCATAAACCCTCCAACGCTTTGCCAATGCAAGTCTCCTTACCCCAGTGTTTTATTATCATGGAGAACAAAGAAACATTAAAATCTGAGTGTTGTTGAACCGGCATGCTTGTCACTACTGGTTTGAGCACGAGGGTAGGTAATTGTGGTCGTGCTTGTTCATTCCTACCACATTCTAGATACTCAAATGCCTATTGTGAAACCAGAAAAATATTCCTAACAATTAAATTCCTTCTCAAAACATCAATTGGACAGTTGAATTCTAACACACATAGGTCATACATTGTTTTCCTTGCACCTCTCAAGGTTTGAACCACACCCATCACTTCAACGGAGGACTGGACATCCTTGATCTTCTTTGTACTCACCAAGTTATGCAAACAATATTGTAGCGAAACAATTACCTATTTTTTTTTCTAGCTGAGAAAAAGAAATTTCAGCATCTTTGCTTTTCCCCACATAAACCTTAGCATGATACCTCGGACATCTATCACTTCCTTGACTCCAATATCCTTGTAACCAATCTACATCCCTGATTTTCAGAACTTCATAATGAAAACAACACTCTTTTTGTGTCTTATAAATCCTACTAGCAGCCTTTTCGCCTTTGTCTCTGTCATTATCATCAATCACGAGAGCTCTTTGCATAGTCAGTTGGTTACAATTGCAATCAAGCCAATGATCTAGGTTATTACAAGCTTCTTTTAGCTCCTCGAGCCTTTCTGCAAACATACCATTTCCCATATGAGAAAGGCAGAGAACTGCTTTAGGATTCTGGAAATTGTAAAACAAATCCTCTCCATTATCTTGAGAAATAACATCATCTTCAAATTTTGTTGGTCGAATAACCAAACTGTCCTTAGTAACTAGATTGTGTATAAAGACCTCAGGACGTCTGAAATCACCACCCTGGGTCACTCTGCTGGGTCAGAATGAAGCAAGCTTTCCTTTAGTGCATTGATCCTTAAGAGTTCATTTATCTTCATGTCTTGAGAATATATCATTTACTTTATTGCCAGCTTGATCACCATCTTCTCCATCCTTGTCGAGTTATGTTCTTTACTTTCCTCTAGCACAACAGGGGCACCATCATCAAGCTCTTCTACATAGGATTCTCCTTTGGTAGCTTCAACCAAATCATTGTATTGATCAAACTCAAAATTTTCTCCCCAATCTGGAATATTAATGCTAACATCCTTCAAAGGGCCAAGAATGTTGTCTCCTTGAAGCATTAAGCACAAATCTTCTTCCTGAGCAGAAAACAAGTTCTCTCTGTGAACATCATCAGCAGAACTATGCTCCTTGTGTTTCTTATAGATCCTTATATCATTTCCCATCTTTTGGACAACAAACCCATCATGGTCTGGAATTGCCATGGATTGCTCATTTGTACCCATAACCTGCAGGCCTTCCTGTGCAAAAAAACTTTCACCGTCAAATTGTGGTGGCCCATAGAAATACAGCACATATGACTTAGCATTGTTTTGTTTCAGGAAAGCATTCAATTTGAAGTGCTCATATGGATTGTTATTGCATTCTTCTTCACAAATGGTGGCAAGAGTGTTGTTCTCATCAGATGCTTTATCTTCCTGATTTTATGAAGGGATGTCACCACTGTTGGAATTTGGAATCGAAGACAGACACTTTGGATTATCCTTCTTAACAAAAGTGTCATCGTGATCTGAAACATCGACAATAAAACCCTCAAAGTTTTCATAACTGGAGAGAGTTTCATCATCGCAATTTGAAGCACCAACATCAAAATCTTCAAGGTTTTCCAGGACATCGGTACCATCTTCATGATTGTCTTCTTCCTCTAGGAGAGCCTTATCATCATCAACCTCTTCATTACTCTTAAATAGACCCAAAAATCCCTCCTACAGCGATGCCAACAGGTCATGATACATGTCTTCAAAACCTCAGGATTTTGGACCACAATGCTTGAGAAATTCTTCCACGGATTTTGAGGGAAGGGATACTCTTCGGGCTACAAGAGTATTTGATCCATTCTTGTTGCTATTGTCCCAATGAGCATAGGAATGCTCTCACCAAGATATCTCCATGTCTTCCTTCAAACGTGGATGCATATCTTACAAATGA
The DNA here is from genome assembly GCA_900067695.1 of Picea abies. Taxonomy (NCBI): domain Eukaryota; kingdom Viridiplantae; phylum Streptophyta; class Pinopsida; order Pinales; family Pinaceae; genus Picea; species Picea abies. Next base: position 7,187 of record CBVK0102829569.1, read on the forward strand.
CAAGATATGTGGAATGGCGCAAGAAGGATCACCATTGAACCTGGGGCGATTCTCAGCATGCTCCAAGGGAAACTTGTTTGGGTACCCTGAAACATCTTCGATATCGAGAGCATGATACATTCCATGCAACATCCAAGAAGCCATTCATCATTATATGCAATGAAAGCTCAATCATAAATCAAATATGTGTACCTTATCACAATGGAGTCGCCAAGGTGCACTGCAAAATGCCTTTAAAATGATGCTTGTCCCACCTTACAAACATCAAGTGTTTAAAATCTCAAAAGAACAAGGTCTTCATTCTTCTAATGGAATCGCTAGGAAAAGTCTTCAATGTTGAAAACTCCTCCAGTGTCGTCTTCTAGGAAAATTGGACTTTATCCTCGGCAACGACACCAAAATGTTATCGCACAAACTTGCACTTGTAGAGCCAAAGTCCCAGTGCTCAAGTGCAAATTCACCTAGACTAAGAGGGAAGGGCCATTATCAACTCACCAATCCCTCTTTCGCTTTAAGTCAGCTAGTTGTAGGTCACAATTGTTGTAGGTTGAGAGTAAGTGGAGAAAGAAGTTCAAACAAGTGGTTATGAATAGCTTTAGAGTATGAAAGTAGGTAGTTGGAGATCTGGGACTAGTGTCTTTTCATTGGGCAGTGGAGTCATGCAAAATTTTAAAGTGACAAAACTAAGGTTTAAAATTTCCAGGGGTGTAAACCCTCTTACTTCCTGGAACAAAACCCTAGCCAATGTAATACCTCAAGGGTGTAGACCCTCCTAGTTCTTGAAGCATGCCCTAATTATTCCAACGAGATGAGAAAGACAATATTGAGGGTGTAAACACTCTTACTTCTCCAAGGGTTTAACAAGATTTTGAGTTCAACCAAGCAAATTTCCAAGATACCATAGGAAACACTTAAAATTGTTGAAATGTACCCAAAAACGCACAACGAAGCCCTAGCATCCCAAAATCATCCATCGGAATCCATTAAAACACCTTCAAAAGGGTAATGCATGAGAGAAAACAACCCAATATCATATGTCCTTATTACTCCATTCCAAAACACCAATCCAAGACAAATGTTCCAAGAAAATTTTAGAAATTTCAGACCTCCTATGGGAAAATCCCTCAAGAAGTGATGATGAAAATGAGTGAAGTGTCTCTCTATCTATAGGGGAAAATCTCAACTTCCTCTTACAATAAAACAAAAAAAATTAACCTAAATTTCCACTAATTCATCCTAAGGAGGGGGTAAAACCCTCTTCACTAATTAATTAATCTAAATAATTCAAAATTTGGGCTTCTTAAGCCACATGTGCCAAAATTTAAGGACCAACTCCCTTAAAAGTGGGTGTTGGTGTAGTGTCTAGCATACGAAGACCCTTCAAGTTGCTCTTATTCTCCACATAATCAGCATCCAAGGAGGGCACACAAACCCACAAAGCCTTCACACTACCAACCTTCCAAGCTTCCCCTAAATCTAGGTGCATAACCACCCCAAAAGATGAACCAATCTCCAAGTGGGAAGGCTCCCTTCATGTGCCAAAAGACCCAATGTCTTCCTTCACATGTGGGCTTTCAACTTTGAATCACAACTAAGAGCCCTCAAAACCACCAAAGAAATTACCTTATTTACCAGCGAAATGAGCAAAGAAACCATTATTCCTCTACACATGGGCGTAATAGCCTTCTTCAAGGGGTTGGTTGTGCATTTGTATTCAAATAAAAGTTTAAATATCAAGCCAACTCAGCTCAGCCCTCTAAAATCATCAATTTTTAAACTTGAAATGAGGTCGACTCAACCAATTTATCCCAGCGCTCAAATGTGTATATATGTGTGCCATAGCTCACCAATACAATAGGTTAGATGCCATCTACAATTTCGGCCTTGCTGCAATTTATGCTTTGTACTTCTATTATAGCCCTTTTAGATTCCATTCTATCCCACAGACCATGACAAATGGCACAAAATTTCGGTTGGTAAAGATATCATGCAAATAAAAAGCAGTGTCCATGAGCCGAGCATTTAGGGTTGCATTCTTTTGTGTCCTGAAGAATTTGTTGTGCATTGTACATGTGTATCGTCTAAGAAAATTTCTCCACAATTGCTTGCAAAGACTTGTATTAAGTTCTCAGCACAACAGTAATCTGTATGCCATCTTCTTGTCTCTAATTACAAGTACCAGTAGGAAAGACGCTCAGCTCCCCTCTTTGTCTCAACAAAAACTAAAGTCAAAGCATGCTTTCCATGGATCCGCTAGGTGACTTCTTCTCTTAGGTTCTTGGAAGATTTCAACTCTCTGGACAACAAAATCTATACTTGATCCCACTCTAACACTGCATGAGTGAAACTCAGATGTTTTCCATTTATTCGCAAGACTGTCATCTCAAGGGCTACACTGGCGACAGCAGTGAAGAGACCTGGTGTCAACCAAATGGGTAACACTCATGCTTATGAGAGGATGAGGACACCCTGAAACCGATGCCATGCTACGACCGACAGAACAGTTCAAACTTCCCCTCAAGTATGTGTATGGCATGCAGGAGGTTTGATTGCTCCCTCTTGGTCATATGCAAAGTTTGTCCCGCAATAGCCTTCACTATCCAACATGTTTCAACACTCTTAAAGTATTCGGTTTCCCTCATTTTGGAGTAGAATGGGTCTTCTACCCAATCTTCAACTTTGTCCAACACCTCTTTGTCAGTCATCTCCCTCCTCGGTTGCCAAACCCACATCTCAATCTCCTTTTCTTCCTTTCTTTTCCTCTTCATAACACAGCTCGACAAACCTATTACCCGCCTCCCTTGAAAATATTAATGTTTTTTTTAATTTAAAATGTTGCTTTATATATAACATGTTTGTTTTTTCCTTTGTTTCAAGGTTTTTTCCTTATTTTTTCTCCTCTATTTTTTTTAGTTTTTTTTCTTTTTTTATGATTTTGTTTGCAACAGTGTCAGTTTTTTAGGCCATGGTTTCAAAACATTGCAATTTTAAACAAAAAATTGTCACTTTAACACCATGTTTCGATTCAGAAGTTGATTTTAGATTTTGGTTTGCAACGGTTCCAATTATCAAGGCCACGATTTCAAACAAGTTGTAATTGTTAGAATATAATGGATGTGATCATTTAACCATAGACAATATCACTATT
>CBVK0102829577.1:0-10493 GCA_900067695.1 Picea abies
CAATCATTAATGTGGGGGCCACTAGTTGTTATAGTTAGGGATTGCTAGAAGCTATTTATAAGGGTAAAGAACTATGTACTAAGAGGCATGGAATATTTTACATTGCGTTGGAGATTTCTATTTTGGAGGTTAACCCATTGAAGTGGTGTTGTAAGAATTGTCAACAATTCCAATATCAATATCATTTTTTCTATTTTGCATGTTCAATTGCTATTATTCATTTCTTGTTAGTCAATGTGGATGTTATCTGTTTGATATTATTCATTTTTCATACTAAGCATATTTCATATTTTCAACTCTTTTAACTATTTTTTGGGATTTTGGAACCACCACGATGTGTAAAAGCATTGAAAGTGAAGGTAGATGTCTTTATGAGAAAAGAATTATTGTCTAAGAGGGTTATTTGAACACTATAAAACCTTGGAAGTATCTTGAATGACCGACTTAGGTGAGGACAATGGTGTTTCATAGTGCTTAAATAACACACTACTTGAAGCAAAAGGGAAATGTCAAGAGGAACTATGTATTAATTATTACATGATGGAAACCCCTTTATAAATACCTTCAACTTAACAAGATTAAGATTTACTTTTACTTTTAGAGTTAAAACCATCCCAACCAATAAGGTCATTATGACTCTTATGTTTCTTTCTAATATGACGAATACTAGTCGAATAGAAGGAGCAAAGTGGATGTTGACTTTCCCTTGTGCTAGTTCATGGGCTAGAAGATGGAAGATAGAATGGGAGAGGTGTGAAGCCACTCAATTGAAGGGTCGCCTTAAACAAAGTCACTCATGAAGGAATATCAAATTAAGGAGAGTTCCTTACAAAGAGATTTGTCATAGAACCAAACACTCTTCCCAGTGTTGCTAATCATGATAACTGGTACACCATAGGTTGGTCCAACCCAAGTCCTTTTGAACTAGGGTTGGATCCTCATATTTTTCCCTTTAAAAATGTAGTTTTAGGAGAATTCTACTGAGGAGGTTGGGAAACTAAAGCCTTTGATTTTTCTTTCTACTTCTAATTTTTTTGTCCCAAATCCCTAGTGAAATGGTAGGCCCCAAATTGATATAAAAACATCATGTAGTTGGCACTCATGAGCTACTAGTGATGTGAGAATCTTGCATAGATTTATGACCCTGAAATTTTTCATTTAGGACTCGGGACTTACTAGGATGTCTAATACTCTCCAAGGAATACTCAAACTCACCATCTTAACCAATAAACTCTGAACAATATATGTCATTTAGGACACATATCAAGGGTATGAAGTTCATTGGTGGTTGTGTATTTTTCTTGACCTTTGAATGTCTGATGATGATCCATGAGGATACAGGAATTCTCATAAAGGTCCAGGAGGATCTAGAATGTCCACAGAGGTCTAGAATGGTTTAGAAATGCTCAAAATTAAAATTTCCAAAATTATCTTTAAAAATGTCATTAATGCATAGAGCTCGTCATTATATTTCCAACGGTGCAAATAGCAAGTCAAACAGAGTTTGTATGAAAAAGTTATGAGTGGTCAAAGTTTCAGTCAAACCTGGCAAAAGGTCAAAGGGAAAAGTAAAAAGGGTGACACATGTCACCACTACAAGGGTGACACATGGCACATGATTGTACATATGATGTGTCACATGATTTATTGGTAGTTGGATAGGAAAGGTATAATCCAAGTGGTTGAATCACATGTTGACAAGTGGCAAGGGATAGCCAATGCGCAACCTCCCATTGGCCAATATTGGTTAGTGTTTACCAAAATATTTACTATGGGAGTCAATGGGGGTTGAACCCATGACCTCCCAAAGTCTTAGCATAGCCTCCATTACCATCGTGGCATCACATGAACCTTAACCTATCTATGACACAAATTATATTTAAATTTGTAAAATAAGATTTCCTGTCAATGCATAAGTTTACTATTGTTTTTGAAAACAATGCATAAGTTTATTATTGTTTTTAGAAAACATTTACAGAAATACATTATGGTTTAATCGTCTTCTGTGGAATTCCATCAAGAGAAATTTTATAATGCAAATGAAATGTTTTAAATTTACCTATCAAATTAGGGGTTAAGCATGTCTTGATTTTCTTGATTAAATAGATTTCATTCATCCCCATGGAATCTAATACTAATATCATCATAACTATGTAGATATGATATTAAATTTCATTTTAGATTTCAATCTTCAGAGAATGTTCTAATATAACATTGTAAAATATCTATCAATTAAATATTAATTCCCTATCATAATTTAAGATGTTCATTTAATGAAATTTATAATATCATGTTTCTTACCCTATGTTGTTTTCACTTGCTTTGGTGACAAAGTTTGACTAGTTAACTCATATTTTTCCTTTATATTGTTTCATTTTTAAATTTTTCTCATTAAATAAGCCCCATTAGGTAGTTAGAGGGTGTACTCAATACTACCAAGTGGGCTCGTTAAACAAGGTCCACTAGGTAGTTGGTCTGTGTACTCAATAATGTAATAATGTAATGTGACTTCATTAAAGAAGGTCCACTAGGTATTTGGAGTTTGTACTCAATAATGTAATGTGGTATGCTTAAATAGGGCACACTAGGTAGTTGGAATTCGATAATGTAATATGGATCAATCATTAATGTGGGGGCCACTAGTTGTTATAGTTAGGGATTGCTAGAATCTATTTATAAGGGTAAAGAACTATGTACTAAGAGGCATGGAATATTTTACATTGTATTGGAGCTTTGATATTTTGGAGGTTAACCCATTGAAGTGGTGTTGTGAGAATTGTCAACAATTCCAATATCAATATCATTTTTTTCCATTTTGCATGTTCAATTACTATTATTCATTTCTTGTTAGTCACTGTGGATGTTATCTGTTTGATATTATTCATTTTTCATATTAAGCATATTTCATATTTTCAACTCTTTTAACTATTTTTTGGGATTTTGGAACCACCACAATGTGTAAAAGCATTGAAAGTGAAGGTAGATGGCTTTATGAGAAAATAATTATTGTCTAAGAGGGTTATTTGAACACTATAAAACCTTGGAAGTATCTTGAATGACCGACTTAGGTGAGGACAATGGTGTTTCATAGTGCTTAAATAACACACTACTTGAAGCAAAAGGGAAATGTCAAGAGGAACTATGTATTAATTATTACATGATGGAAACCCCTTTATAAATACCTTCGACCTTAACAAGATTAAGATTTACTTTTACCTTTAGAGTTAAAACCATCCCAACCAATAAGGTCATTATGACTCTTATGTTTCTTTCTAATATGACGAATACTAGTCGAATAGATAGAGAAAAGTGGATGTTGACTTTCCCTTGTGCTAGTTCATGGGCTAGAAGATAGAAGATAGAATGGGAGAGGTGTGAAGCCACTCAATTGAAGGGTCGCCTTAAACAAAGTCACTCATGAAGGAATATCAAATCAAGGAGAGTTCCTTACAAAGAGATTTGTCATAGAACCAAACACTCTTCCTAGTGTTGCTAATCATGATAACTGGTACACCATAGGTTGGTCCAACCCAAGTCCTTTTGAACTAGGGTTGGATCCTCGTATTTTCCCCTTTAAAAATGTAGTTTTAGGAGAATTCTACTAAAGAGGTTGGGAAACTAAAGCCTTTGATTTTTCTTTATACTCCTATTTTTTTTGTCCCAAATCCCTAGTGAAATGGTAGGCCCCAAAGTGATATAAAAACATCATGTAGTTGACACTCGTGAGCTACTAGTAATGTGAGAATCTTGCATAGAGTTATGACCCTGAAATTTTGCATTTAGGACTCGGGACTTACTAGGATGTCTAATACTCTCCAAGGAATACTCAAACTCACCATCTTAACCAATAAACTCTGAACAATATATGTCATTTAGGGCACATATCAAGGGTATGAAGTTCATTGGTGGTTGTGTATTTTTCTTGACCTTTGAATGTCTGATGATGATCCACGAGGATACAGGAATTCTCATAAAGGTCCAAGAGGATCTAGAATGTCCACAGAGGTCTAGAATGGTTTAGAAATGCTCAAAATTAAAATTTCCAAAATTATCTTTAAAAATGTCATCAATGCATAGAGCTCGTCATTATATTTCCAACGGTGCAAATAGCAGGTCAAACGGATTTTGTATGAAAAAGTTATGGGTGGTCAAAGTTCCAGTCAAACCTAGCAAAAGGTCAAAGGGAATAGTAAAAAGGGTGACACATGTCACCACTGCAAGGGTGACACGTGGCACATGATTGTACAGATGATGTGTCACATGATTTATTGGTAGTTGGATAGGAAAGGTACAATCCAAGTGGTTGAATCACATGTTGACAAGTGGCAAGGGATAGCCAATGTGCAACCTCCCATTGGCCAATATTGGTTAGTGTTTACCAAAATACTTACTATGGGAGTCAATAGGGGTTGAACCCACGACCTCCCAAAGTCTCAACATAGCCTCCATTACCATCGTGGAATCACATGAACCTTAACCTATCTATGACACAAATTATATTTAAATTTGTATTAAAGTTTGAATGGGCGACAAAAGGGTTGAGGGCCTAAGCTCTTGACCCCAGCCCTTGGTTCATTGTATAGCATATAACCATGCTATATTTGCAAGAGGTTGTTAATATATATGTTATTTATAACATATGGTTTTAACCATATGTTAAACGGTTCAAACAAAAATGACGGGATATATGGCAGTCAATGGGGCTCGAACCCCCGACTTTCCATATATAACCACAATGTTTTAACCAATGAACCATGTATATGGTTTGTTAAAACAAACCAACCATTTTGTATTTAAATCTCGCCACAAAATTCAAAAATTGGTTAAGGGGTGCACACTATTTAATGGTGTGTGACTTGAGGTTATGGGAGGACATTATTTTATGCAGAGCTATGTCTCAAAGTGTGTTCCAAGGGTACAATGGATTTGAGGATGCATGGAAAAGTGTGCCACGAGATTCTGGCATAGAAATGTGAGAATTTTATAGTCATTTTTCATGATTTTTCAATAGGAATCCAACGGTGCATTATGTTTTTGCATTTGAGCAACATGTAAAAAGGTCATTATAAAACACAAGTATTGAGCATCAATAAAGAGGTATCTATTGGAAGTAAACCTGGAGAGGTAGCCCAAATTGGATGAACTCTGTTATCCAAATTGTGTATGTGATTTCATTATTGTTGTTCATTTCAAGATCAGTTATTTGCAAGTTATTTATGATTAAAGTGTGAATGGTTAGATAAGTTTTTTTCACATGTAAATTGTAAACAGTCAAGCGATCATTATTATTTCGAGGATCAAATAGATGTTTATGAGTAATTAAATTAATCAGCATCTAAGGATTTTTCAGATCAAGTACGTATCAAATAAAGTTTGACAAGTGTTTGCAAGTGAATGCTTACAAGATCCAAACTCAAACTTGGTAAAGGAAATTAATCAACATCTAAGGATTTTTCAGATCAAGTTCACTTGGTAAAGGAAATTAATCAACATCTAAGGATTTTTCAGATCAAGTTCATATCAAAGCAAGTTTGACAAGTGTTTGCAAGTGAATTATTACAAGATCCAAACTCAAACTTGGCAAATGGAAACTTGCAAGTTATAAGTCCGAGATTGGAAAAATATTTTGAAGACTCGAGATGGCTTCTAAAAAAGGAGAAGAATAAGATCATACCATGAGCCATGAAGAGATCATAACTATGCTTCAATCATTGAAAAAAACAATATATGAGTTAGAATGAAGAATTCAAAATCCTGTAAGAAGAGAATCTTCGGTAAAAGGAGAAGGAGGGGGTGAAGGTGGTGGACCTTCAGAGCCCCCTTCGCCATCATCATCATCATCATCTTTTGAAACAAGTGAACATTCTTCTCATTGAAAGAAGTCCTCTAACAAGTCTGATCATAATCTACCATTATTTAAATTGGATGTCAAGTTCGAATTGCTGACCTATGATGAAGAATTTAATGCCAAGAAATTGGACAACTAGATCAAGCAAATAGAGGTATATTGCAGGGTTCAAAATATTATGGATGAGGCTGCAAAGATACAGATAGTTTCTCTTCGACTAAGTGGCACCACCTTGATATGGTGGGAGAGTACGATGCAATTTGATCTTGTTCAAAAGGGTAAAGTAATCTCTTCTTGGGATAAGTTTGCTAAGGCCATAAGGAAACAATTCTATCCACTAACACATACAAAAATGACAATGATCAAATCGCATCTAAGACAGAGTAAAGTCCAGAATATTCATGCATATACACAAGAATTCAAAAATAAGGCATTATCATTAGGGATTTCGTTGTATACTCATGAAAGTCTTCTGGAGTATATTGGTGGCATGCACTCATATCTTTGTCACACTATTCTAATGTTTATCCCTAATAACATTGATAAGGTGTTAGTACAAACTACACATCTAGAGGCTAGTAAGGGTAAGCATGCGAGCAAAGATAAGAAGCCATTCAAGTTTGAGAAGAAAACGAAAGGTAAATGTAAGAGTAACAAATCAGCCATAGTGAAGCAAGTTGAGGGAAGACCTACATGTTCCATTGTAAGAAGAAGGGACATGAGGAATCACAGTGTTGGAAGTTGCATCCAAAATTACGACCAAAGAAATTCAAGGATAAAGGGAAGCATAATATTGTTGCATCAACTCATCAAGATCTATGGTTATATTCCAGAGATGAATCTAAGATTATGGCCATAGGAAGCAAAGGTATATCAGCTATCAATTCAAATTCTTCAATCCAATCTGCCAAAATGGAAAGTGATATTGATCAAAAGAAGAGAAGTGAGCTTTTCATGTCATAGTTATAGTCAAGCACACCAAGGTAGATACTTTATTTGACAATGGATACCAATCTAACCTAATATTTGAAGTGATTGTTAAGAAGTTGGGTTTAAATACGACACCTCATAAGAAGCCATATCCATTAGGATGGGTGTGTGAAGATGTTGAGTTGCAAGTGAAAAAATAGTGTAAGATCAGGTTTGCAATTACAGCTAAGTTCTTTGATGAGGTTGAGTTAGATGTTGTACCTCTTGACATTTGTGACATTGTCTTGGGCAGTCCATATTAATTTGACAGGAAGGTTTTATTCTACCGAGAAGAGAAAAAATATCATATTTTCAAGGATGGGGTTGAATATATTGTCAGAGCTCATCGTATCAAAACTAATTTTTCTTTAGTGAGAACAGGGAAAATGAAGAGAATCGTGAGTGAAAGTAAATATTTTGTTCTCATGATAGTGAAATAGAGAGAAGAAGATGTAACATATGCTTTGTCAGGTTGTGATCCAGATCGTAAAAAGGAATTGGTAAAAATCATATCTAATTATGATGAGTTATTTCAGGAACCTTTAGGGTTTCCTCCTAAAATGGAGGTAGAACATGAAATAAATTTGCAGCAAGATGCTTCTCTTTCGAACATTGGAATGTACAAGTCATCAATGATCGAGAATGAAGAAATTAAGAAGCAACTTTAAGAGTTGTTCGATAAAGGAATTATCATGCCAAGCTCCTCTCTATGTGGTTACCCTATTGTACTAGTTCTAAAAAACATGGCACGTGGAGGATGTGTATTGATTTTCGAGCATTGAACAAGATTACAGTAAAGAACCGTTATCCTCTTCCTAAAATTGATGACTTATTGGATTAATTAAAGAATGTTGTGTATTTCACTAAGTTGGATTTGAGAAGTGGTTACCATCAGATCAAAATTGCAAAAGGTGACATATGGAAAACTACTTTCAAAACCAAGCAAGGCTTGTTCGAATGGTTGGTTATGCCATTTGGGTTATGTAACACACCTGCGAAATTTATGAGGGTAATGAATGATGTGTTCAGGCCTTACATAGATGACTTTGTTATCATCTACTTAGATGATATATTGATCTTTAGTCGAAGATGGGAAGATCATATGATGCATGTCAATAAATTGTTTGAACTCTTGAAGAAGGATAAGTTGTATATCAAGTTATCTAAATGTGAATTTGGCAAGCTTATTTGGCATATTTGGGTTACATTGTAGGGAATGGTCAGCTAAGGATAGACCTTGCAAAAGTAGAATTCATTGTAAAATTTCCCAAGCCAACTACTGCCACCGAAGTCAGGACTTCTTAGGAGCAGTATTAGAGAAAATTCAATGCTAATTTCTTGTACATAGAATCACCTCTACATGCATTGACAAGTGTTAAACAGTTCTTTCAATGGGGAGGCAAGCAACAAAAAGCATTTGAGACATTGAAGGAAAAGATAAGAACTGCACCAGTTTTAGCTCCGCTATATCTACAACAGCCATTTGAGAACAAACTAATGCAAGCGGATATGCTATGGGCACAGTCTTGTTGCAATGAGGTAAACATATATGTTATCATTCTGAGACTTTCACTCAAGTTGTGATTAACTATCCAATATATGATAAGGAATTTTATGCATTGGTACAAAGTGTAAAGAAATGGAAGAATTACTTAATGGGAAAGGAAACAATAATTCATACATATCATCAGCCATTACAATATTTGTAGTCACGGACCAAGCTACAATAGTCAATACACTTCAGGTGGATGGGTTTCTTACCACAGTTTCATTTCGTAATCAAGTATAAGAAAGGTATTTGCAACAAGGTTGCAGATATGTTGTCCAGACCATTCATTAATGCACCCATAATACTAAGGTATAATCCTTTAGCTCATGAAAACTATGTAGAACAGTATGCTAAGGATGATGATTTGAAAGATGTATATGATGCATTGACTCACGACAATAAGCAATTAGATTATTATATGCATGAAATTTTTTTATATCATCTTGGGAAGCTATGTATACCCAGAGATGAAAGAGTGAATGTAATCAGAGAAGCTCATACATCTCTCATCTCTGGTCATTTTGGGGTTGGTAAGACAATAGCACAGTTACAAAGGTATTATTATTGGCCTTGGATGAAAGAGACAGTTTCCAAGTATATCAAAGGATGTGTTATGTGTGCCACAAGAAAGCCTAGAAATAGAAAGCTAGGGTTATATACACCACTTCCAGTACCTTCTCAGCCATTGGGAAGTATCTCCATGGATTTTGTAGGGGTTTTTCCGATGTCTAAGACAGATCATGATTATCTATATGTTGTGGTGGACAGGTTTAGTAAGATGTGTATTTTGATGCCATGCAAGAAACGAATCACATCTGAACAAATAGCACAAATGTTCTTTACTAATGTATGGGTTCAATCACATCTGAACAAATAGCACAAATGTTCTTTACTAATGTATGGGTTCATTTTGGACTTCCTACATCTATTATATCATATCAAGACTCTCACTTTTTGGGAAAGTTTTGGTCTCATTTATGGGATCTAATGGACACTAAGTTGAAGAAGAGAACAACTTTCCATCTGTAGACAGATGGACAGACAGAGGTGGTAAACAAAATAGTGGTACATATACTTTGAGGATACTACAACAAGAATCCTAAGTTATGGGATGAACAACTGTCTTATATAAAGCATCCCTATAATCATGCTATGCATTCATCTACTAAGAAAACTCCTTTTGAAGTATGTTTGGGGTACTTGCTTAAATCACCTATGGAATTTGTTCTTGGAAAAGCAGGTAAAGAAGATGGATAGAATGATAGAGATAAAGATAAAAGGTTCATTCAAAAAATTCAATGGGTACATCAAGAAGTACATGAACAATTGGAGAAGAGACAATCCAAGTATAAGGCAAGGCATGATAAACATCGAGTTGATCATCAGTTTGAAGTCAATGATCAAGTATGGTTACATATCAACAAATATAGAATGAAAGGTGAAGGTAAAAAGTTAATACCCATCCTATATGGTCCATTCAAGATCCTAGAGAATATTGGTACTAATGTTTTTCGTTTAGATCTACCAGCCTATATGAAAATGTATGTAGTGGTAAATGTTGAGAATTTGAAGCTTTATGAGCCTCCTATGATTATGGATGAAGATGAAAGTATCTAGGTTCTAGGAGTTGATGATTTTTCTCCAGCATATTTGGAAAACCTACAGGAAGATGTTATTCTTGATAGAAGAATTAGGACTTCACAACGAGGTGATGTGGAATATCTTCGATTTGGTCCTAAAGGGGTAAAACCAAGTAAAGAAAAATGGATGGAGATCGGAAGGGTGAGAGAACTCTACCCTCACCAAGTTGTTGATTAATCAAAAATTTTGGTGGTCTAAAAGGATTCCAATGGGGAGGAATGATCCTGGAAGATCTAGGAATTCTCACAAAGGTCTAGGAGGATCTGAAATGTCCACAGAGGCCAAGAATGGTTCAAAAATGCTCAAAATTAAAATGTCGCAAATTCTCTAAAAAAAATCCATCGATGCATAGAGCTCATCGTTATATTTCCAATGGTGAAAACAGAAAGTCAAACGGAGTTCGTATGCAAAATTTATGAGCGGTCAAAGTTCGAGTCAAACCTGGCAAAAGGTGAAAGGGAAAAGTAAAAAGGGTGACACATGGCA
>CBVK0102829590.1:0-11047 GCA_900067695.1 Picea abies
ACCACACAGTGAGCGAAAGGGGTAATGTTTAGTTGGGTGCCTTACCTCTTGAACCAATTCTTTATTGACTGCAGAGATGCGCAAGATAATGGAACTGAGTTCCATCATTCCTGGCTAATTATATTCATAGCCTTGGCAGGGTGCAGGAGCTAAAAGTTTTGTCTTTTCTAGATAGGAAATGGAATTGCTACGTAGCCATGTATGAATCCCTATGGCAGGCCAAAGATACCAAAAATCAATAGGTGAATAGAACAATGTTCGCTAGGCTTCTAGAAGATATACAAAAATGAACAATCATTGTGTGGCGCATTCCTATGGAAGTGGTCCAATTGTCTGAAGGGATAACCAGGTTTAAGGCATCCAGGTACCATATGTGGATCCAAACCACAAGGGATCCAAAGAAGGAATGGTTGGAGATACAATATTGAGTCACTAGGGAAGAGGTCGATTGGATAATCAAAGACCGGCTTGCGCAGTGGAAGGTGCCAGTAGAAAAACCAACAAAAAAGAAATAAATAATGACATCAGCCAAACCCAAGGGGAAATACGAAGCAGATCCATCAACAAAGACAAATATCCCAGCTACTAACACTAGGAGGGTTGCAACATGCACTCAGGAATTTGAAAGCAACACAGTGTCGAACAGGCCAAGAAGGACAACCACGGTGCCCGGGGAAGATGTTCAGGGGGATGCTTAGAAGGGAGATACATCCCAGGCCGGTGAGGAGGGGGCATAGATGAAGATGAGTGGGGAACATCACTCATAGACAAAAACAACTACAACGTAGGATGAAGAAACACACAAAAAGATGAAATACACCAAGAAATCCCCAGTCATCACCCTGACATAGGATGATGCTAAGTTCGTGGCGGACAAGTTATAGTTCAGTGGGGAAGATGTGGTCTACGTTGTAGAAACACATAGAGAGGAGATCATGTCCAAACTCATAGAAGTCCATGATACTCTACAATCGTTGCAAATTCATACAGTACAACAGGCTATAACGCAGTAGCCTAAAAATACACAACAACCCCCTTCAGAGATGGAAAAAGACGATATAGTTTAGATAGTCGTGCAGGGAAGTGACACATTCATGGTTACACATCAGATGGTCAGAGTTGATCAGGAGACCATGTAGAGACCCATGGGTGACATATACCACTTTGAGTTAGTCATGGTGCAGATACTCATGAAAGAAATATATAGACTCTAGGCTAGTGTAATGCGGGAGGTACAATCCAGAGTCTGTGCAGATGCCACCAACTTGGAATTTAGTAGGGGGGTCACAGAGATGATACAGATCACCTGATACCAGTGGAATTCAAAGAAGGAGGAGGAAAAATAACGCACTAAAAATCTAGAGCAAGGGCTAACGACGATATCCAACCACATTCTAGACAACACACAAACACCGAATATGAGCGCAAACGAAAATATAAAGGTCATTGCATAGAAAATTGAGGGATATAGGCAGAAGATAGAGGATTTGAAAGAAAAACTTAAACCTACGACTCCTCCTAAGGTATGATATCAAAGAGAACAACAAGAAACATTTTAGACATATGAGATGGAAAGGGAAGCCAAGGAATTCGCATAACTATTTGATAGAACTATGCAAATTCATACCACTTTGGAGGAGGATGAAAAGGTCCAACAGTTGGACCAGTAAGAGGAGAAAATCAATGTTGCAATGTAGGATTTGAAGAAGCAACATAAAAACATGATAATTACTGAATGCTTGAAGGGCACGCATGAGATAAAGACCCTATAGGTAGACTAAAAAATTGCGTAGATTAATAAGCAAGAAAGGAAGGCCAAGTTGGAGCCCCTCTAGGAGCAAGCATCACAGATAATTGCAGAGCTAGAGGAAGGGAAGACAAGGATGACATAGGCACATACAAAGAGCCCATCATTATTGCAAGAACATATAACAATGGAGATGGTCGAGGCACTAATAGATAAATTTGCATAGGTAAAAGACAAAGGGAAGGAACTAGCAGAAAAGTTGCACAACTTGGAGAAGGTTGTACAAAGAGCGCACACCACCTAAGTGGCTCTAGACGAGCCACATGTTAGTGTTGGGGGCTTGTTGGAACAAAACTATTTTGGGAGAAAGATCTATTTTTGGGTGCATGCCTGATTTTGGAAGAGAAGGTCTATTTTTGGAGAGCGTGCCTTAGGAGGTAGGAAAGCAACATGCCGAAAAAGAAGGAAAAGAAGCATGCAACAAGAAAAGCAATGTGGCGTTCATGCAGACATGCTGAACCATGTTAGGGTTAGGGTTTTTGACAATATTGTAATGGATATAACCCAATAGAGTAGTATAAATAAAGACCTAGGAGGTCTAGGTCGAGTTTAGTGCGTTGATTATTGTGAGTGTGATTATTTTCATTGTTGTTGAGTAGAATAAGCTAGTGTTTGAGGGTTAGATCACAGGATGTGGAACCTAGTGTGATCTAGTCACCATCCCAAAGGGTACTTACCCTATTTTTTTATTGTAATATTGAGGTTGTAATGCACGCAACACATATTTTGTAGTAGAATGAATAAAATTGCAGAGGAGCCAAATATTTGTGGATGTAGCCCCAAGAGGGGGTGAACCACGGTAAAATACGGTGTTCTATGTGTTATGAATGAGTACTTTTACTATTATGTAAATAATTAGTTAAATAATGAATGGTTAAAACTAATTATAAAAACATGCATGCATAGTTAATGATGAATGAATCCTAGAAGTAGATGAATCATAAATGGTGATGATGCATAAGGGGAAGAATCTAAAAACACATTCCCCACTCCTTCCTATAATGTAAACACTTGAGTATTGCAGTCCCCCATAAAGATATATTGGGTGAGACTACATTGTGCACTATGTGCACAACGTTTCCTTCTGGTTTACGAGGAGAGACAATAATTTTGAGTGTTTTGTTGGAAACCTATTTAATATCGGAACCTGGGTCAATCGAAGTAACCAACAACTACATGTAGCGACCTTGCTCCTGGAACGATTTATTACACCTTGGATGAATTATTTAATTGTCTCTCTGACATGCAGGCTCGTCTCTGCTTCTTAGCACAATTCAAAATCACCCACTTCTCTCAACAACTTGAAATTGTGCTCCAATTTCCCATTCACTTCCCCTTATACCTAAAATTCGAGTTTGAATTGTTGTTCTGTCCCAACTGTCAACATGATGGATTAAGTACTCATAAATTCATGTCTTTGTAGTCTTCAATGTTTTTTTAAATGATTCTCCACTTAACTTACTTAACCTAATGTATTAATCAATCCTTAACATGAATTATGGCCAACCCCCCCTAACACGACAACTAAGCGCCCTCATTCTCATCACCATGATACACTTTTATAAACTTTTGACCATATTAAATATGTGTGCATATATATTTGTATGAAGCTTAACGAATGTTGAAGAGGGGATATTAATGCAATACGTGTGTTACCTTGGTTACCTTTGCATGCATTGATTGATTTGTGTTTACAGGTCACTGTATTGATAACAAACTTTATTTATTGTTCTTGGTTGTTGGATTGCTTGATAATGTTGAATACTTCTTGATATGGGTTGGATCTTATCTTTGCAAAAATTATTTGTTATTGTGGCTAAAATACGTTCCAAAGGATATAGGGGATCCTATAAAAATATTTTTATGCATGTTGTAGTGCTTTCTACAGGATACAGGGTATCCTGTAGAACCATAATTTTGCTTTCCCGAGGCTTGAAAAATTTGTTGATAATGATTGTAATGTTATTGATACTAGCAACGGTATTGTTGATGCTAGTCTTGTCCTTTGAAACAAAACTTGTTATTTGTGAAAATGATACTATAGAATGATCTTGTAGTTCAATTTCTTTGAAATCAAAGAGCTAAATACGAAAATATGGAGAATGTAAAGTGTTATTGATGTATGAAAATGGAAATTAAAAGGGATTTCTGAATGGAAAGATGGAAAGTGTGATGTGTGGAAATGATGTTGAAAGTGTAGAAAACTCAAAAAATGATTACCCCCTTTTTGTTTGTGGATATTTTGATTTATTGCTAGTTGTTTACTGATTACTAAATTTTTCTTCTTTGCAGATGATGAGGTCCATGGGTACTTGCAAAACAAAAACATTAGTATTCTATTTTTTTTTTCTTTTTTCATTTATTTACTTTTTCTCAAGGTAGAGGTGCCATTATTGGTTTTCACCAATGCCCTACCTCATCAAGCCTCTGGGATTTTTTATCGATGAGTATATTTATTTATTCTTTAGATCTGAGACTTCCTCCATGGGAGGTTTTCACCCACGTATCTTTCCTAGATGCCTCAATGAGGTTTTCATCTAGGTATTTTATTCTCTTTTTGTTTTCATATCTTGTTATTTCGATGGATTGAGAGCATATATGCTATCAATCACATCTAGATTTTGTGTCTTCACTAATGCTTTAAACACTTCCCTTTTCATTAGCTTGTTGTAAACTTTTATCCTGAATCCATTCACTGGCATGGGGATTCCTTCTTCATCAATGGTTCTGATCTAGACCGAGCCATTATCATATCATTTTTGAATAATGTAGGGACCTAGACACTTGGTCATCAACTTTCCCTTGAAGTTATTGAATCTTGAATCATATAAGAGGGCCCAGTCCCCTTCTTTGAACTTGCCATGCTTGATTTTCTTATCATGCCAATCTTTTCTTTGTTACTTCACTACTTTAGTGTTGAAGAGTTCTTGCATCCTATACTTATCAAAGGAATTTAGTTCATTCAATCTTTCTTTATGTGCCGATGGTATATTCATATTTAATACAATTGTTGTTCTTAATGTACAATATTCAAATTCAATGGGGAGTAAGACCTATGGTAGTATTCCATGTGATGTCGTATTCCCATACTACTTCTAAGAGTTTATTTGACTAATTTTTCTTGTTCATGCTCACTATTTTGGTGAGGATTATTTCCATTTCCTTGTTGGTGAATTCAACTTGTCCATTTTCTTGTGGATGGTAGGGTGTTGATTTTTTGTGACGTATGTGGTGCTCCTTCATGATTTTTTCAATAATTATGGATGTGAATTGAGTTCCTTGGTTTGTTAATATCTCTCTAGGATATACAAACCTTGAGAATATGCATTATTGGAGGAAAGTAACTGCATTTCCTTTCATTCCATCCTTCACAGATTTTACTTCAGCCCACTTGATCAGATAGTTAGTGCATACTAGTAGTTGCTTCTTTTCCCATGATGGTGGATCAATTAGGCCTATAAAATCCATTCCAACTTGTCAAATGGTTCCAATGATACTTGAGGCTAAAAAGGAATCTCATTCCTCTTTGTATGTTTTTCCATTGTTTGACATTCATTACAATGTGAAGTGTATTGTTGAGCATCTTTGTGTAGGTTTGACCAATAATATCCAACTTGGAAGATCTTGTAGATTGTTTTATTTGTTGCATAGTGTCCTCCACATTGTTCATCATTAAAAGTATGGAGGATATCATGCACTTCATGTTGTCTCATGCATCTCCTCAAGACTTGGTTTGGACCATGTTTGAACAAATAACCCACTACCCAAGTATAGGATGAGATTTTTCGAACAATCTTGCATCTTTCTCGGTAGGAGAAATGTTGGGAAAAGATTCTTGTTGTCAGATAATTTTCTATATCGGAAAACCAAGTGGTTTGTTTTGATATGGAAAAGAGGTCCTCATCTGGGAAATGATCATCAATCATGCCTTCTTCAGTATGAATAATGAACCTCGACAAAAAACAATTGTAACAACAATCTTCTTCCCAAGATTATCAAGAATAGTTAGATCATTTTTTTGTAATAAAAAAATCCATCTAATCATTCTCCCATTGATGTCAAGTTTATTCATCAAATATCTAATGGTAGCATGATCTATATGTACAAAAAAACTATACCCTGTAACATAATGTATGAATTTATTGAGAGCATGAACTACTGCTAAAAATTCCTTTTATGTAACAATGTAGTTTATATATGCACCAACCAAGTTCTTACTTATGAAATAAATTGCATAAGGTTTGTTATCTTTATTTTGACCCAATATTTCTCCTATAGATTTATCTGATGGATTAGTATGAACATGCAAGGGAAGGGCCCAATTAGGACCCTGCAACATAGGATCAATTAAGAGTCTTTATTTTATTGTTTCAAATTCTTGTTGATAGTTTAGAGTCCAACAATAATCTACATCTTTGGATAGTAGGGTGAACATGGAAGAAGCTATCTTATTGGAGTCTTTGATGAACCTCCTATAATATCCTACATGTCCAAGAAAAATTATTTTATATTTTGGTTTCAGAGGGTTAGGAAGTAGTGTGATGATTTTGACTTTATTTTTGTATACTTCAATACCTTTGGAGGAAATATGGTTCCCTAACACAATCCATTCATTCATCACCATGTTGCACTTTTCATTGCTAAGGGATAGGTTCATTTCTCTATATATTTGGAGAAATTTGTCTAGATTGTCTAAGGCTTCATAAAATAAATTTCCATAATGGGTAAAGTCGTCCATATAGATCTCTACTTTATCATGGATGAGTCCTGAAAAGATGCTGAGTATTTCTCTTTGTAAAGTGGTTGGGACATTACATAGGAAAAATGGTAATACTTTGTAAGAAAATGTGCCCCAGGGACAAGTAAAGGTTGTTTTGTCCTGATCTTCAAGACTGGTCTGAATTTGGTTGTATCCACTAAACCTATATAGGAATGAAAATTATTCTTTCCCAGTTAAGACATCCAATACTTGGTCAATGAAAGGTAAAGGGGAATGGTCCTTCCTTGTAGCCTTGTTTAACTCTTGGAAATCCACACATATCCTCCATTTCCCATTCTTTTTTGGAACAATAACTAGAGGAGAGACCCATGTTTGACAAAATTTCAGTTTGCTGATTTTAGTCATTAAAAATCTACATTCTGTTGATGTTGGTAGTATTGATGGTGATAGTAGTGATGTTGATGCTGATATTGTTAATGTTGGTACTGATAGTGATTTTTTTCAATGGAAACCTAGCTTCCATTTATTATGAATGATCATGTACGAATTGATGTTATTATGTAGATTATCCTGTAGATCATTTTTTCTATGAACGAATGGACAAAAATGAAAACTTGGGAAACATAAAGTGTAAAGTAATGAAGGGAAACAAGGATAATTTATTTATGATAGGATGGAAAGTGTTAGGTATGAAAAATAATGAGTGGAATTGTGGAAAAATTGTAAAATTCTTACTGCTTTTTGTGGATGATGCATTTTTGATAAGTTCTTTATTGTTTCTTATTACTTGCTTCATGTGCAGATGGTTTCTAAGATGGAGTCCTTTGATACTTTCAAAACATAAACATTATTATACCAATTCATTTTTTTCTTTTTTTCTTTCTTTCTTTCCTTTTTCCCAAGACAAAGGTTCCATTGTTGGTTTTCACCAGTGTCCTACCTCATCAAGCCTATGGGAGGTTTTCTTGATGAGAAAATTTCTTTATTCTTAGATATGAGACCACCTCCATGGAGGTTTTCAATCAAATACATGTCCTAGATGACTCAATGAGGTTTTCATCTAGGTATTTTATTCATTTTTCTCTCATTTTTTGCTTTTTTATTTTTATTATTATTTAGATGGATTGAGAGAATCTCTGCTATCAATCACATCTAGATTTTGTGCCTTCACTGTTGTTGTAAACTATTCCGTTGTCAGTGGCTTATTATAAACCTTGATCATGAATCCATTTACTAGCAAGGGAATTCCTTACTCATCTATGGTTATGATTTGGACTGAACCATTATCATGACATCTTTCAATTATGTATGTCCCTAGCCACGTGTTCATTAGCTTTCCCTTGAATTAATTGAATTTTGAATCAAATAAGAGGGTCCGGTCCCCTTCCTTGAACTTTCCATGGTTGATTTTTTTGTGATGTTAATGTTTCCTTTGTAGCTGCACTACTTCCTTGTTGAAGAGTGCTTTCATATTGTACTCATCTAAGAAATTTAGTTGATTCAATATTTATTCTTGTGTTGATGGTATATCCATATCGAATTTAGATGTTGTTCTCAAAGTACGGTACACAAACTCAATAGAGAGCATGGATTTATTACCATAAACGAACTCAAAATGTTTAATCCATGTGGTAGTCTTCCATGTGATGTTGTATTCCCATACTATTTCTATGAGTTTCTTTGACCAATTCTTCTTGTTCATGCTCGTTGTTCAGTTACATGGTATATTTCATCATAACATTTATGGCAACCCGTAAATCTATGAGAGTATTTCAAATGAAGGTTTTGTTGATGTGTACATTTACTGAAGGGATTCTTGAATTCATGTACTTAGGTACAATTATATTCCCAAGCATAAGTTCAACTAGTTGTCCTATAACATTTATTGTAGGCGTGTGTTTTCTTCCCCCCCCTGTCTTTTTGATGCACTCTTCTTTGATAAATCTATTGAAAATGGGCACATCCTTGATGGCTTGGAGGAGAGGTATATTTATACACAAACTATTGAATTCTCCTAGAAGTTCTTTCTCTTAAGATGTATAGGTCTTATTTTCATTTAATCTTTCAGGATAAGGAGGGGTTTGTTTTTAGGGTGAGTTAATATCTTATTTCTCAGATTCTACATCTTTTATGAGCTTTAGTTGTTATTGTAGGAATTTTCCCGATGTAATATTAATTTCTTGCATTTCCGAGGAATAAGTCTGATAAGTTGTTTCATTTTTGTACATAGGTTGAACTTGCTTGTTGTTTGTATTTGAAGTAGGTTGAGTAGGTAACTAAGGTTGTTTAGGAGGAACACTATTTTGAGTAGTGTTATTGGGTTGTGGAGGAGGAGGTGTTTGTTGGAAATATTGTTGTCATTGATGTCAAAGACAAAGGGAGCCTACAATATGTCCAAGATAAATATCAAAATCCTACATATGTACAAGATAAATATTACAAGCCTACAAATGTCGAAGAAAAAGGTTGCAAGATAGAGATTGTTGAAATTATTACTTTTGGATTTTTGATGGTTAATTTGGATACCATATATTTGAAGGGATTTTTACTCTACATACCTAGTTCAAATGGGAGCACAAGTTTTATAGTTGCAAATTTTATTCTGAGACCTTTCCAACGATATATGGCATTCTCTCTAACTCCTTAGGAATGAGGAGATATGAATTTTTTTATTCGACAACCTAACCAGAAAATTGAGTTCAGATCAACAAGTATTTTGGGGACAAAATTACTATAAATATAGGATATAATTTTTCATTTGAAGATAAACCTAGCAAGAGATCAAGTTTGAGGTGCGCTAAAGGTGTTGGGGTGTCTTTCTGGTGTGTAGGAGAAGTCTAAGGGATTCTCTTAAGGTCTTTCTTATTCTTGTTGAAATATTTAATAATACCGAGAGGGGGGTGATTCAGTACTGTACACTTTTAGTTCTTTTTCTTCTAAAGTGATTTAAAAATATTAGCATTTACTATTGTAAATAGTCATATCATAAATATAATAATCACATTTACAGACACTGTTAGCACTAATTTTGTCATTGGAAAAATTTAATGTTCTGGTAGTTTTTTCACTAAATCTCCAAGGAGCAACGCTATTGGATGTTCAGAGCTCCAGTTTATTTGTGTTCTCGAGCTTGAACAATGATTTTATATATGTAGTTTTTTTTTTCTTTTTATTAAAAAAATTGGGCTTTGGGTCAAATGAGTCCATCTCCAAGTTAAGACAACCTACTCGAAATTCCATCCAGCATATTAGCCACATACAAACTACCAACCAAGAGCTAAGTCACAATAAGTGTGCCAAAAAGCACCTGAGATCAAGAGCCAAGGCATCAAAAAAACTCACACCAACTATCACGGAGGATCCTGTGAGCCAAAACAGTGCCCTACTCATGGTGAAGCATTAGGCATACTGGTACATATAAAGTTAGCGAAATGCTTTTGTTGTGTGCATATGGGATATGGTCCCATTGTACATAAAAAGAGCAAAAGTGTCGATGGAGGTTGCCCGATGGTGTAGAGTTGGATACCAAGTGTCGTTGGCATGTAGTCGAGCACATGCTAGCTAAGTGATTAAATGTCGAAGCGAAAAACCATATGGTTGTGACAATGTTCCAAGTTTTAGATTCAAATTCCAGTTTAATTGTTGTCAACTATTAATTAGATGGACACATGGATGTTGATAAGCTTGTCTTTACAAGATCATCTTCCACTGGTAAATAAATACTAAGTTAAATTCCAAATGCATTAAAACTTAAAGGGAAAGCAAGCTTGTGAGTATCTTTATTCGACATTTATGACAAGGAAAAATGAGGAACCCCATTATTTGTCTTTTGGTTTAACAAAATATATCAGTATTAATATGGGCATAGAAAGAAGGAGAAGTCAAAGAAAGGATTGATGCATAATAGGCATCTTCTTGGTACTAGGATACATAATAAAGACATCTATGAAATGATCCATGATTTCTACATGGATTGATCCGAAAAGATCTTTTAAAGACTATGGTTAAGTTTTTAAAGCATGAGTTCATTAACCATTTAGGAATTGAAGAAAGAGGAAAATTAATGATGTAACATGGCAGCCATAATTAAATATACAGATCTAAAAATAAGCACAAAGAATTAGCAAACCATAACCACAAAAGTTGTTAATGGAGTTCGGCAATATCGCCTATGTCTCTGGGCCTTTGTCTCAGTGGTTGAGGCTTTCTTATTTCTCTTCAAAGCTTAAAAAATACAACATAAAATGCCAAATGGATTAAAAAATTGTCTGGATGTGTTTTGCTAGACCTCAAGAACCCAAAACCACTTACGGTACTGAAAACAGATGAACGAAGCTCCCAGAAATGGCCCACAAAGTTGTTCTCCTCAATGGCTTCCTTGCATAAAATTGGCTTTGACTATCAAATTCCTCAGCATTTCTCCTTCTCTGAACCTATCCTAGGCTTCCAAGAACCTATGGTTTATATAGGTTTCAAGTTGGTAACATCCTCCCAACTTCCTCCCAAGATCTGGCCTCAAA
>CBVK0102829591.1:0-11005 GCA_900067695.1 Picea abies
TGGTAACATCCTCCCAACTTCCTCCCAAGATCTGGCCTCAAAAAGGTCTCAAGATCCTCCAATAATGGACAAAATCTCCCAAACTAGGCTGAAAATCCACTAAAAATCATAACATATAGTTAAAAACCCAAAAATAGGCTAAAATCAGGTGCAACCCCCTTCATCCGGGCCCCCGGTCACATGTGCACCTTCCATATGGCCCTGGGTTGGCTGGCGCTGGTCTTTAGCCCCCAGTTCCGGCTCATAGTCATATGCACATGGCCATATGGTCGCGCCCTAAGCCTCCACACGTCTTCATTCTGTTAATCCCCTTAGTTTGTGGCCCCTGGTATTGTGGCTACGACGCATGTGGCCACGTCCCATACTCCACGCGCTCCACATAGCTCTTGAGTCCGTAGCCCTGGTCAGTCAAGGTTGGCCCTTGCCGACCGGGGCCTATCCCAAACAATCCCCTAACAATCAACACAAATAGAACCCAAACAATCCCCTAACAATCAACACAAATAGAAATTCTACCAACTAAGTAACAAGCCACACTTATAGCATGATTGGTTAGTCCAGATAGTTAAGTCGTTGCACCCAAAGAGGTCAGGAGTTTGAATCCCTCGGAGCACAACAATTGTTTGAACTAGCTGGCCTTGACAAAATCCAGGGTGCCACGTGGCACCCTCTGATTGGGCCACATGTCACCATGTGATTGGACTGTACCACACAGTCAACATCCAGTCAGCCTGCCACATCACTGCCACGTCATTGTCGTACATGCCACGTCACCATTGTACATGCCACATGTCCTCTGTACCTGCCATGTGTCTCATTGTCGTACCTACCACATGTCACGTCTGTACTACACAACTGTCGTCCATATAGCCACGTGTCAGCATGTAATGGGGCCACGTCACTGTACAGACTTCCATGTGCCATCCGTACAATGACACGTGTCAAATTCGTATAGTTTCAACTCAACCCGAAAGTGATGAAACCAAGTGACACGTATCAACTCTTGGTGATGCCACATTAGCATGATGACATCATCATGACTTCATGCTGATGTCACCTGTTGTACCTACTAACGTCAATGTTGACTTTGACCAGTTGACTTTTTGCATGTTTGGAATTTCAGTCAGAACGCGATAACTTTTGCATACAGTGTTTGTTTGAGGAAAATATTATATGGCCGGAATCATCATGACGAGACGAATGCAATAGTGTTGGTTTCGTCTGATTCCGAGAACTTTGATTTTTAGGCTTCCCGTGATCCATTTTAGTTCCTGGATCCATTTTGGATCATGGATCCCAACGACATTGTACAAAAGCTATATTATCATTGTTGGAACTACATATGGTTATTAGAACCATCAAGATAAGAGAGTCAACATTTCATTGAAAAAATGGCGGATATGGAAAAGCATTTTTCATATATTTTAAATCTTTTTATTATTGAAATGATTGTCAAGGCTACGAAACATGTTTTGAAGGGAATTTTAATTGTTTTATTGGATGGAATGCATCTGCTGGTTTTAAATTGGAGAGAGTTTGAGCTTCGATGACATGGACCTAAAGTATGATAATACAAACCTTGAAATCGAGAGGAGTGGGAAGTTTGTAATTACTATGTCAATGAGTTCTTATTGTCATTTCTATAGATTTACAATTGTGTCTCTTATCCGCAGATTGTTTTGGTATTATCAAATGCTGAGATAATTTTAAAGATTGTATATGTTTGGTCATGAAGAGTCACACTCTTTGCTACATTATCATCTGAAGATCACCCTAGGATTCCAAGTGCCTAAGGAAGACCACACAAGTGTCAAACACACTCAAAATATTTCCCAAGTGGTGAGAACACAACAAAATACTAGATTCAAGCACCAACAGTCACCTCATTTGACACATAAAGGGAACTCTAGTCTCCTAGAATAACACCAGTTGTGCCTCATCTTTTAAAAAATAGAACTTACTTGTTCTGCGCCCTAGCCCAGTAGCTATAACTAGCACGATTCATAAAAGCTACTTGCAATTTTGTGATGGAATAAATATTTTTTTTACAGGTTTCCTTTGTCTACATTTTAATTGGGTTTGATTTAACATAAAAAGAAAAAGACATCATCATAATTGATGGACAACCTTGTTCTTTGATTATCCATGAGACCAAGTTGAAAATGAATTTGATCCGCTCCAACATTTTGAGACAAAGGGCCGAGGTTTACATGTTTGATCAAATACATGATTTTTCGTGTAGGAAGCTCATACATAAGTGGAAGGAGAAGAATGCCAAATTCGTATTAGAAAATGCAGTAGAGACATTGATCTCATCTAAAGGAGGAAAATAAAAAAATTAGTCAGTCAAAGTCAAAATCTGCCTACACTACAGAATATGCAGGAAATTTTTAATCTTAGCAATTTTGAAGGCTATGAAGACCTAGTGCAGCAAGGAGGAGAATCAATTTGTTTTGGTTAATTTTGGCTATTTAATCGACAGATACCAAGTCCACTTGTCATGATCAAGATCCTAGTTCTGGAAAATTCAAAGAAAGACCAAGAAAATAGGATATAGCAGATATTTTGGATCTTATCGATTCATTATCATATCCGATAGCTTTTGTAACCATCTTCTATGCTTAGCTCTTAGGAGATTTCAATCCCCTAGCTTGGGATCCGAAGCTTTGAATATTTTTCATATATATTAAAGAAAACATGTAATGAAGGGGGTTTAGTTCTTAGGCCCGAGAGAGATACTTTAGGGCAGGAACAATGTGTTTTCATTGTAAGGCTATGGGATATTAGTTTAAGTGATATTTGATAATCAAAGACCTTGGTGGATTTTTTATCAGTCTGTAACTTTCTTTATGTTTTACATATACATTTTCTTCTTATTTGAATTGAATTCAAGAATTGTAGAATTCATGTGCAGTAAAGCTTTGTTGTACTCGCTCTATATTTTATGAGTTTTTTCGGTTATCATTTATTTACTAACAAAAGCATTTTGTTAGTGAAAGCTCTATCTAATGGACTATGTAAGTCAGATCAACTTGTGAAGCTCGCATATTCTCTATTTGTTTTCTTATTTTCTCCATCTCTCAATATTTTATCAGATTTGTTTGATTACTGAGTTAACCTGTCTATGATCCATGAAATATCACAAGAAACTCGATTCGCAATGGCCTTGATCACTGATCTATAAGAGTTCTTAATCCAGTTTTCTGCTCTTCCCTTTTCTTCAAACTTGACCCACATATCCAATCAAATCATACAAACAATCAAGATGTTCTAGGAATGTCCTCCTTGCAGTTAGATAACATCTCTAGCACTAACATATTATGGCATCGTTGTCGGGGACAAAGGAACAAAGTATTTTCCCTGGCTGTATGACAACGAACACAACTAGTTTTTGATGGTGAACAAGGACTAGTAATAGAAGTGACTGCAAAATATTTCACCTAGTGACTCCATGGTTGAGGAATCCTCAGGAAACTCCACTATTCTAAAATGTAAAAAAAAATGGATGTTATTTTAGCTCAGAGGTATGCAATTTTTCATTTCTCTAATGTACATGATTTTCCCAATCATATGCTTGACAGAGATGAATGGGAAAATTCTCTTCTGAGGTTTACGGGAGATGATTGGAAAGTCCCTACTAAGCAATTGTTGGATTTTCATGAGTGCATGCATAAGCTTGATATTATTCATGAGAATGTGAGATGATTGGAAAGTCCCTACTAAGCATTTGTTGGATTTTCATGAGTGCATGCATAAGCTTGATATTATTCATGAGAATGTCTTGATGAAGATGTTCAAATATTATTTGGAAGGAAATGCACATGAATGGTGTAGATCTCTCCCTATTGCTAGTATTATTGCTAGTATTTTTTCATTAATAAATTTTCATGCAATGTTTAATTCTTATTGCAAAGGGAACTATTCTACTAATTTCCTTTACGAAGGGTGTTGTGAGGAATTCGATCTATTTTAGAAAGAATCTTCCAGTTTTAAATATCAGGATGCTTGTAATGAATAAATTGTTGTAGAAGAAATTATTCCACATGATTTTCATGAGCTTTCTAATAGTCTTCATAATGATGTTCTTTCACAAGATATCAGAGTAGAAGCAGATAAACATGTCTCTAAATTTATACTTGTTGTAAGTTTTCATGTTTATGATGAATGTGAAGATGTTCTTACTCTAGTTATAGATCATGAGAACCAACTTTATTTTGAGCAAATTTCTTTAGAAATCTTTGAAGGCAGTGAAAGCAATTTGCAACAATCTTCGGTTTCTTAGAAAAATGAAATTGTCATCAACAATAAAGAAAAGGATACTTAGAGACAATCCAATCTTCATCCTGAGCTGGAAAATAATATTTTCATCAAGGTATTCTTTCATTATTTTGATGATCCTATAATTGATTATTTGGAGTCTCTAAGTGGTGTAGATATTAAACAATTCATGCTTGTTGGATGTCAGTTTTGCTATCATAATAAACTGCACTTTTCTATGCCATGGATTACTTCAATATTTGAATCTAGATCAAGAGTCAAGTCAGTTTATGAATTTCTTGAGTGGTTGCATTGGAAATTTCACATTACTTGATTGATCAATTTAATTGGTTCAACGAGTTAGAGTAGAAGTGTACAAAAATAATCTTGATTTTGAGCATTGGTGTGCATTAGGTTGAATAAGACTCCATAGCTGAATGGAGATAGGGCTCTAGCAAAGTAGTTTTATTTTCATCTTGTAGAGTGGTTTATTTCCAGCATGGTTATTTTCAATTGAGCAAAATAGGTTCTAGATTGCAAGGTATGGAATGGAATGGATAAGGCATTGGTCTGCAGTTCTTGGAGCCTCACAGGGAGGTCTCCATCCCCAGTTGGAGCCAGGAAAATATGTTAGCACTAGAGATGTTCCCTAACTGCAAGGCGGACATGCCTAACACATATTGATTGTTTGTATGATTCGATTGGATATGTAGGTCAAGTTTAAAGAAAAGAGAAGAGAAGAAAAGTGGATTGAGAACTCTTGTAGATCAGTGATCAAGGCCATTGGGCATGGAGTCTCTCATGATATTTCATAGATCATAGAAAAATAAACTCAGTAATCAGAAAAAATTGATAAAATCATGAGAGATGGAGAAAATAAGAAAACAAATAGAGAATATGCAAGATTCAAAAGCTGATCTGACTTACATAGTCCATTAGATAGAAATTTCACTAAAAAAATGATTTTGTCAGTAAATAAATGATATCTGAAAAAATCATAAAATACAGAGCGAGTACAACAAAACTTTGCTGCACGAGAATTTTGCAATTCATGAATTCAATTCAAATAAGAAGAAAACATATATGTAAAACATAAAGAAAGTTACAGACTGATAAAGAATCCACCAGGTTCTTTGATAATCAAATATCACTTAAAACAATATCCCACAGGCTTACAATGAAAACACATTGTTCCTGTCCTAAAGTCCCTCTCTCCCGGGCCTAATAATTGAACCCCCTTCATTACATGTTTTCTTTAATATATATAGGAAAAATATTCAAAACTTTAGATCCCAAGGTAGGGGATCGAAATCTCCTAAGAGTTAAGCATAGAAGATGGTTACAAAAAAGAATATTTGATAACAAATGGATAAGATTCAAAATATCTTCTAGATCCTATTTTCTTGGTCTTGCTTTGACTGTTGTAGAACTAGGATCTTGATCACGACGGGAGGACTTGGATTGTGTCCATTAAATATCCAAAATTGACCAAAACAAATAGATTCTCCTCCTCACTGCACTGGGTCTTCATAGCATTCAAAATTGTTGAGATTACAAATTTCATGCACATTATGTAGCGTAGGAAAATTTTGAATTTGACTGACTAATTTGTTGAATTTCCTCCTCTAGACAAGATCAATATCTCTACTTCATTTTCTAATCTGAATTTGACATTTTTGTCCTTCCACTTTTGTATGAGCTTCCTGTAGAGAAAATCTTGTATTTGATCGAACATGTAAACCTCGGCCCTTTGTCTCAAAATGTTGGAGTCGATCAAATTCATTTTCAACTTGGTCTCATGGACAGTCAAAGACCAAGATTTTCCATCAATTATGATGATGTATTCTTCTTTTTATGTTAAATCAAACTCAATTAAAATGTATACAAAGGAAACCTGTGAACAAATTTCTTTATTCCATCACAAAAATGCAAGTAGATTTTATGAATCGTGCTAGTTATAGGACGAGGAACAATTGGTGTTCTTCTATGAGACCATAGTTCCCTTTATGTGTTAAATGAGGTGATTGTTGGAGCTTGAATAAAGAATTTTGATCTGTGTTCTCACCACTTGGGAAATCTTCCGAGTGTGTTTGGCACTTGTGTGCTCTGCCTCGGGCACTTGGCATCCTAGGGTGATATTCAGATAATAATGTAGCATAGAGTGTGATTCTTCATGACCAAACATATACAATCTTTAAAATGCTCTCAGCATTTGATAATACCAAAACAATCTGCAGATAAGAGATATAATTGAAAATCTATAGAAATGACAATAAGAACTCAGTGACATAGAAATTACAAACTTTCCACTACTCTTGATTTCTTCAAGTCCATGTCATGAAAGTTTAAACTCTCTCCAATTTAAAACCAACAAATGCATTTTGGCCCATAAAACAATTAAAGCACCCTTCAAAACATGTTTTGCATCCATGACGATCATTTCAATAATTAAAGGATTCAAAATATATGACAAATGCTTTGCCATATCCGCCATTTTTCAATGAAACGCTGACTCTCTTACCCTGATTGTTCCAATAACCATATGCAGTTCCAACAATGATAATACAACTTATGTGCAATGTCATTGGGATCCATGTAGCAATCATGGAGCATTTCGTAGATGTCTTTATTATGTATCCCACTACCAAGAAATTTCCTATTATGGATTAATGCTTTCTTTGACTTCTCCTTCTTGCTATGCCCATATTAATACTGGTATATTTTATTAAACCAAAAGACAGATACTGGGGTTCCTCATTTGTCCCTGTCAGAAATTTCGTATAGAGATACTGACAAGCTCGTTTTCCCTTCAAGTTTTAATGCGTCTGGAAGTTAACTTAGTATTTCTTTACCAGTGGAAAACGATCTTGTAAAGACAATCTTATCAACTTCCATCTGTCCATCTAATAAATAGTTGACAACAATTACGCTGGAGTTTGAATCTAAAACTTGGAACATTGTCACAACCATATGGGTTTCTGCTTCAACACTTAATCACTTAGCTAGACGTGCTCGACTACATGCCAAAGACACTTGGTATTAAGCTCTACACCATTGGGAAACCTCCATCGAAACTTTTGTTCATTTTATGTGTAGTGGGACTATATCCCATATGCACATGACAAAATCATTACACCATTGGGAAACCTCCATCGAAACTTTTGTTCATTTTATGTGTAGTGGGACCATATCCCATATGCACATGACAAAATCATTTCACTAACTTTATGTGTACCAGTATGCTCATTGCTTCCCGATGCGTAGTGCACTATTTTGGCTTGTGGGCTCCTCCGTGACAGTTGGTGTTAGTGTTGTCGACTCTTAATCTTAGGTACTTGGTAGCGCACTTATTGTGACTTGGCTCGCGGTTGGTAGTTTGTATGTGGCTGATATGCTCGATGGAATTTCGAGTAGGTTGTCTTGGAGATGGGCTCGTTTGACCCAAAGGCAAATCTTTTTTAATAAAAAGAACAAAAAACCTGCATATAAAAAACCATTGTGCAAGCCCAAGAACACGAATAAACTGGAGCTCTGCACATCTAGTAGCCCCAC
The DNA here is from genome assembly GCA_900067695.1 of Picea abies. Lineage (NCBI taxonomy): Eukaryota > Viridiplantae > Streptophyta > Pinopsida > Pinales > Pinaceae > Picea > Picea abies. Next base: position 7,810 of record CBVK0102829591.1, read on the forward strand.
TCCTTGGAGATTTAGTGAAAACACTACCAGAAATTTAAATTTTCCCAATCACAAAATTAGTGCTAACATACACAACATATTACATTACAGAGATGTTGAAGTGGAAACCCAGATTGGGAGATAACCACTCAATAAATATCAATTTAATTATGGAAAAATGTTCATGAGGACACCAATCCCTGGTAGGCACCAACCTACAAGTATATGAAGACATCAATCCTCCTATGAGAACCAATTCATATCTCAGGCACCAACCTACTGATGGATGAGGACACCAATCATCTTGCTAAGAACTAATTCAACATGTACGCACCAACCTACAAAATCACTGATCACAAGCATCAACCTGTGAGAAACTCTAATATCCTTCCTTGCTCCTCCATGATAATACATAAATACTTTAATTTGCTTCAGTATTTTTCCAAAATATGCTTCATACTCTGTTTCCTCAAGCTTTAGATCATCTTCATGATTTCCAAAATTCACATGGACCTCGGAGCCTCTTCTTTTCGCACTTCTACTCCCACACACTTTCACACTTCCTCTAATATTCACTTATCCCATCAATCCAACTCTAGTGTCTTTATTTGTACCTTTCATTCTTCCACAAATGTTTCAACATAAGAAAATTCTCTTCATGAGGTCGACTCCAAATCTCCATAAAATTGGGCTCGAAATAGCTCCAAATTCCTTCCTTGTTCTCTGCATGGGCTTGCTTATAGTTCACAACATGAATAACATCACTCAACAACTGACGGATTAGAATCTAAGATTGATCTCATTCATTGATCTTGTTCTATTTACATAATACAATATGAAGTGGTTGTGGATCATTTGTTCAATCGTGACTGTTGATAAAAAATATACACCATTGTCCTCACTGAATAGGAGTTGTTAGATCCATACTTCTAATTCGGCCAACATTTGCGATTCAACATGATGTGTGTGTTGGGTCCCACTGCCAGGGTATTTTCTTTGAGATACATGGTGTTGTTCTTGAGTTTACACTCAAGGCTCACAGTATAATGTTAGGCATCATAAAATAAAGAGAGTTTTAATGTTTGCTTTTTCTACCTCAGTTATGTGAGAAAAGTTCCTAATATTGAATTAATAGTATAACAACTCAGAGGTCGTATTTTGTATTTGAGTTAAATTTGAAAATATTGAATGTAATGAGAGAAAAACATAAAGTTGTTAGACAAAGTAAGGCATCAATCACAGAAGAATCTTACTATGTTATAGAAGAAGAAAATAGATGATGTAACCTTTAATGAAGCATAAAATATAGCAATCTAATTAACTCACAGGTCTTGTATTTGCTAATAGAAAATACAGAGGAAAATATGCTAGCTATCAGATAACTAAATGAAATATATAACCACAGTAGATGTTGTACTAAATTGTGATCAGGCATTCATCAAAGAAATATAGAAAAATATGTTGTTATGTGTAAAGACAGAAGAACACATAACTCAAATTGGACGAAATATGGAATCTCTAGTTTGCACTTGTATTAATTATCCTATCAAAAGAGTTTTCTCAATTACAACTGACAAGAAGCAACCTTCGTGCATTCTTTCGAATATCTATTTATACAAAAGATTCTCAACCCTAGACGGTTGGAATTTTCGTTATTTCTAAAAAGAAACGGTTACAAACTAAGAAACTTGGAGTGCTCTGCTTAGTTCTCTTTTGTTTCTTTCTCCTGCCAACATAGGCTTTTTCCTTTCTTATTTCTCAGCTCTAACCCTGATAATCTTTAATAATGAGTTGTTTTGATGATATATACATATTACCTCATTGATCCTTTGAGGTACTTCCTTGTCCTCGATCAATACATTCGACACATCTGCCTACAAATTGTGCTACTAGTTTGGAAGGTTCTATCACGTCTTTTGCCTAAAAAATATACCACTTCTTTTCTAATTGTGGCAGTTTGTCTTCCATTCTTTTATCTTCTAAAGTCATTGCATGTAACTGCGGATTAGGCTTCACCAACCATCTATCTATCTGAGTGATGTTGACCAGTTTCAACTGTGAAATTTAAGCTTGAGCTTCTTCTAAGCTCGCTTTGAAATCAAATTGATGTTTTACTATGTTAATTTGTCATAGTATTTCAGAAGAATCATCTTTTCCGAGGCCTACAAATTTCTTATTCAATGAGTGAAAAACCTCTTCATAAGCCTCTTTGATCTCCTTAGTTGTTATTTTGCTTTCAACTATGTTGGTTTCCCAGGTCTTCAATATTATGTCATCTCTGACTTGCTCTAAAACAGCTAGCCTAGGAACTGTAGACACTCCTGCTCTAGTTGATGATATAACCGCTTCCTGAAAAGTGGTTCTAACTGCAATAACCTCTCCTTCTTTGAAACAAATATTATCTAATGATTAGTTTGTTACCCAAAAGTGATTTTGAATGATTTATACCTTGATAAAAAGGTTTTGTTGTGCTATTTCCAATTTCTTTTGCACTTCTAGTGCTTGAGCTTGAAACATTGTTATATCCACAACCATGTTCTCAATGGAAATGACTTTGTCCTGTAATTGTTTTACCAACTCATCTTGTTGGATAGCTCATCCTTCACTCGCTTGCACATTCTTATGCATCTCATCAAGACTGGACTTGAGCATTTGGATTTCTTGCCTATCATTAGCTCTTGTATGTTCAAGACCCTTGTTGATTTCTCTTCTGACATTCTCTTCTACAGTGTTTATTTGGTTTTGTAATTGATTTATTTGCAGGTCCTTTTGCTTCAGTCATTCCTTTAAAGTTCCAACCGAAAACTTGTTGGTTGTCGCATAACCCCCAATGAACCTGCTACTTCTTTAGCGAATTCTACCTCTTCTAAGGCTTCTCCACCAATTAGTACTCTGAGTCATTTGATTGTTGCACCCGCCCTTTGGTGTGTTTCTCTTTTGACCACAACCTTCATTTTCTTGTTGAAAAAGAAATCTGAAGGAGGTATGTAACATTCCCTTCCTCACACCGGTCAGGCATGCCACTCCTCAGATGCTTTAGTTAGCTCTGAAACCGTACTTGTAACATTCCTAGCCTTCAAAGGCCAGGTTACATGAGAAAACACTTTCGTTCTCTTACTGCAAAACATATTGTAACATACCCAGTATTCAACTGAGCTATGCCACATAAGTTTTCTCTTCAAACTGCATGCAATTATAACATATACATACAACACTC
>CBVK0102829618.1:0-13343 GCA_900067695.1 Picea abies
TAGGACAAAGTGCCAAATGACTTTCCCACATGTGCTAAGGAAGGAAAACACATGGGGAACACCTCCTCAGGTACTAATCTCAACAGGAGTCACCTCTCGCTACTGCACCATGTCACAAGCTCTGTCCACACTTCCACAGATTCCCTCAATCAATCTGATCGCAATACTTTTGGGATTTCGTCCAATATTTCTTTTCGTCATCATGGGAACACTTGACATTTTGGCTTCGTCCAAGAACACCAAGCAACCCTCATGTGGCACAGGAACTACCTTGGAATACTTGAGAAAATCCTACCCCAATATCATTTCATGAACGTCTAGTGGGGCCACCATCAAATCCCAAGTTCCAAACCAACTCCTAACTCTCAATGGTGCAGAACGAATCACTCCCATCACCGGCTTCACTCCTGAGTTGACCACCTTGAGTGCAACCATACTTCCCTCAGACTTACAATGGAGTGATGTAGCAGTTTGTTCACTTATGAAACAATGAGTCACTCCGGTGTCAACCAACGTTGCCACCTTCACCCCACTCATTGTTGAATCCACAAAATAAAGTTTGACTTCTTCATCTTGCGAATATTTTCCATGGTCCCTTGCCTTGAACTCATCTAGACGCTTCGTCAACTCCTCTAACCCTTCCATCATTTCCTTTGACGATTTTGGCTGCGGGACACTTCCTTGCATGATGCACTTGGTTTTCGTCCATTCATTCCAATTGTTCCTTCAATGGGTAATTTGCTGCAAAATGGTTAAGGTTGCACAAGAAACAACCAATTAGCCGGCCTTTACGATCAAGTAATTCAACTTGCCTTTTTGTCATGACTTTGCCTCTGTCTTGAGCATCCTCCTTTGTGAGTGACTCCATCCTTGTTGAGTTCAAAGATTTGGTTTCATGCATGAGCTTTTCATTGCACAACTCCTGCCATGCACTGAATTGCTTTGTCATCGGACAATACTTTGTGAAATGGTGTCCTGAGCATACTTCACTTATGATAGAACTAATGTCTTCAAATGAATTCGGTTGTTTTGTGATGCTAACGACAGTGGAAATGACTTCCCTCTCCTTAGGCAAGTCTAACTCTGAGACTTGGAAATCTTTGTTTGTTGAGAGAGTCTTATGTCTTTCATCTCATAAATCACACCATGTGATGATCGACCGGATATTCTCCAAGCTTCTATCCACTGCTTCCATGCTCATCCACCATTCTTTATCAAGGTTTTGCTTCATTCTATCGTCATTTTTCACCTCCATCATGTGTCCGTCACTCTTCGCACATATATATTGTCTGCGATCGTTGTTGCAACTCTGTGATCATGTTCCCTTCCGTCACACCACAAAATTTCCTTTACAACAACCTAAATTCTCAACATGTGTGCCCCCCACAACAACTATTTTGATTGTAGTAGTGGTGAAGAGCCAAATATGCTCTAATACCATCTGTCACGAAGGTGACAATGTTGAAGAGCTCACCAAATCGCCCACTGAACTAACTCTACACAGTCTTCTCTGATGTGCGATTTGTTGTTTTCTCTGATACCACCTGTCATGGCCCCAATCAGCCCAAGGTTTCGCCCGACACCCGAGGGTCATGCAGCACCATGATGTTTCGTTTCGGTGACCTAACCAAACCCAAACCCACTCCATATAGACTACGTCTTACTCAAAACATACCCATAATATGTCTTGAATTCACTTGTTCAATTACTTGTGTTCTTTACTTAACAATTACATAGTTCTTATACTTAGCCAAAATGACACCAAGAATATGCAACCACAATAAAGAGACACAAATATGAATGCACGACCAAACCATCTTGAAACCTAAATTTTTATTACAACAACAACAATGGGTCGAACTTGCAGCTTGTGCCACACAAATAAAGATTTCAAGGGAGCTTCTCCTCAGTTTACATCAACAACGTGTGCGAAACACAAAGACCCTCTTCATTGAGTCAGCCTTGCACCCTTCCTTCATTACCACAGTCATAAACTAGAGTGAGTGTAACACACCCACTACCTACAATCAAATTTTTCGTTGATTTCTCAACAATGAGAATCCCCGAAGCTCGTAGCAGCGAAAGGCCAATCCCGATCTACAGGCCTTTATTTCCCTGTCACAGCCTCTTCTTCACACGCCTGTGACATTTTCTCGATGATAGCTTCGGGTTTCAGAGTTTCGTGATTCCTGACGACAAAAGTTCCTATCCTCTCGAACTCTCGATCTCCGATGAGAAACTTTACTGATACACGCCCTTTACGTGTTAGCCCTCCTGGCTATGCTCGTGGTCCACATGACCTTCCCCTTATATGACCACAGCCATACCTCCTCATCGGATTTTCAGATTTTTCAATGTCGAAATACACTCGTCCTCAGGATTCGCGATCCCTCGAATCCCGACGTGCTCTTTATGCACTAGCTCTCCTGGCTAGGCTCCTGGCCCATACGACTGTTATCCCCGTGACCGCAGTCTCACTACTCGTCGGGGTTTTGAGCTTTTACGTGTCGCAATACATTGGCCCACGGGATTCCCGATCCTTCAAATCTCGACATGCTCCAACTTCCGTTAGCTCTCCGGGCTAGACCTCTAGCCCACGTGACCACTATTCCACAAGACTGCAGTCTTGTCTCCCATCAGGGTTTCAAACATCGCAATGTCGAAAAGCATAAACATTTGGTCCTCGGAATCCCCGATATCCCGATAGGACATTAGTTTCCGCTAGTCCCCTGGGCCAGACCTTTTGGGTCCATACGACCTTCCTCTATATGACTGCAGCCATATACTTCTGTCAGGATTCCTCCTATCGGGGTGTTGACACTCGTGATGTCCCAACAACTTGGTTCACCGATCCCCTATTCCCAACACGCTCCTCTGCTGCCTTAGCCTCCCGGGCTAAGTCTTTAGTCCATGTGACCACAACCTTACCTCTCGTCGGGGTTTCGAACTTCGGAGTTTCACAATGTATGGACTTCTCGTCTCCGTGATTCCCAATTCTCCGGATCTCGACTGGCTGACAGCTGGCCCCCACACAACAGAGCTTTCCTCCTTCCCTAATCTGCTGATAGCTGGCTCCCACTTATCGGAGTTTCACAGTTCACGATTCCAAAATGCATAAACACTTTGTCACCAGGATCCCCGATATCCCGATGACCCAAACACCGATCATCAACTTCCTGTCGGACCTTTCCCCGATGGTGCCGATTGCTGCCACGCGTCCTCCTCAAGATGGACGGTTCTGATTTCTCCGGGATTTCGAGACTTGTGATGTCTCGATTCCTTCGACCTCAGGAACTCCGATTTCACGAATGCCGATATCCCGATGAAGGTCGAGAAGTTTGCCTGGTGTGAGAAGGGTTAAACCCCATGCACCTCCTATCCGATCCGACGACTAACAGGTAAATGGACCAAGATCTAATGGTCTAGATCCATTCTTCCTGCGCACACCCCATAGACTAAACTCCGAGCATCTTAACCCGATTCAACGGTTGACGAGATTTTCTGGATGAGATCCAACGGCTCAGATTGTCCCACCTTGTGCATTCTTCCACTACTTCGTGGATGCGAAAAGATCAACGGTCCAAATGTTCTCTTGGGCCTTGGGATCTACGATCCCGATTTCCTCTCTGTTCACGAAGATAGAGGGAAAAAGGGGCAAGGTATGTAACGCCCTTGTTACTTTCGTCAGTGTAACGGTCGTGAATGGCTATGGGTCATTCGACGAGATCTCATTCGTCGATTTGTTACTTATCCCTACGCTACTACCTCAGAACCTTAAGAGGGTCATTCCTCCTCGTACATGGTTATTAAGACTTGCCCATTCAAGTCCTTTTTCCAGGTTCTTGGAAAACCTCTCCAAGGAGGGAATCTCTGTGAGGAGATCTATACCGGGGCATTCCCGGAGACAGATAAGGGTAAACAGCTTCCCGAGAACGGGATGGAAGCCTAACTTAGTTCAACCTAGGCATAATTAGATTCATTTATCAACATAAGTCGTGCATGGTTTCCTCTGTTATAAGCATATATCTATTAATTCTTATCAAAACACTGCACAGACATTCTTACACTGAAATCATTCACAATTTCACAGTTCTATGAGCATATATATCAGTATATGGATTTTCAAGATGCAATATGTAAAACATTTATCAGAAATACACCAGAAGTGGGTACAACTGCTGAGAGGGGTGCTCGTTTCCACCCAACCGTAGGCGTAGCGACTCCCAGAGGATTTACCACTAGCCACCCCTGAGCTGAGACCACGATGCTCTGAGACTGCGTCTCTCTATCTACCAGTGACCAGGAGCGAAGGTTGCAATCCTTCTTCTCTGCTATCACTCACTCAGCGTAATGCCAGAGTTCCCCTCGCGTCTGCCCCCTTCCAATCACTTCTACCTCACGCCTTATCCTCTCGCGAGGTTGCGTGTGGCGTGATTCCCCTCGCGTCTGATCAGGCCTGACGACTCTACGGATGGGCAGTTCACCATCCTATCCATCATTAAGCCATCCACCCACCAGCTTGCGAGGCATTAAATTCGGGGCTAGCGAGCCGCTTTTGGTTCTCCGGGCCAGTGGAGTCCAAATACGATGTTAATTCTCGGTGGAAGTTAACGCCACCTTTCCAGGTGCCTTCCACTGCCATCGTGGTCTCTTTTCTGCACATCCCCTCTCAACAGTCCTGCAATAATTCAAAATGTCATTCACATTCATTGACCTTTTCCTCAAGGTCCATTTACATCACATATTCATATTTGTGAGTTTTCCATAGTTCTTGGCCAGTCCAGTTATATTTACAAGCTGGGGGAAACAGGGTGTTATAGTGAGTCACCTCCCCTTCATGCTTCATCTCTGTGACACCTATGACCCTTTCCTTAGTTCGTCTGTCCCCCTTCGTTGGTTCAAAACTTGTCACTTCATGACTTATTGGATGATTTTTGTTTGGTCTCTCCCTTGGCTATATGTAGGCACACAACTCTCCTAACTGGCGTGTCTCTTTGCCTTGGAGAGACCCAATGCTTTGAAACATGTCCACATAACTCTTGGGGCGACCTTCATCTAAGATACAAACGTCCCTTAGATGAGTCATCAAACACACCTAAGCGCACCCTCCTTTGTTCTAGTTGACTTTGTCATTTTGCTTGGGCTGATTACCCAAGTCATGTCCGCACAATCGATTATCCAACAATATTCAACCGATGGATAACACTCATTACGCGACACCTTGGTTAAATCCCCTTGGTGCATAGGGCCCCTAAGGTGATCGAGCTCACCCAATACAAGCTCACTCTCCATTCATTGGTTGGACCATGTGCCTTGTCCACCAAACCGTTTGACTGACGTCTCCCTTTGTTCCAACCAACCCATCGTTTTAGTGATGCACCCCTTTCCTCATTCGGTGGAGCGCCCCTCACCTGCCCACACCTTTCGTCAAGACAATGTCCAACTTTTGCCGTAAGAAATATTTTGGTGGAGTCATTCCTCAACACAACACATGCTTAAGGAACCCCAAATCTCCTCTATATGAAGACTTTCGTCTCCTCATTCACATCGAGCATCCTACCTACCTGATTCGTTCGTCTTGGTCTGTGGTGGAAGTGTGCATGCTCAGTCTCGACTCCCCAAGACTTACACTGTATATCCTTGTGGATTCATATCCCCAGCTCAAGGGTGGCTTGTTGCAGAGAGAATCGATGCAACAAAGCCTACGGTTGGGAGGAACATCCTTCGTTTACAATCGGTTTTGTAATTTTTTTTGAAAGATAAGTGTTTTGATCATTGTGTTATTTATTGTTTAATGTTGTGGATAAATGTTGCATTTAGTATGTAATTTATATGTATGAATGTTGATGTGTGCGCTTAATGGTTTATGTGCATGTTTAAATGGATGCCTTCATGTTTTTAAATTATTCATGATAATATCATGCATGTATGTCATGTTGCATGTATTTTTCGCATTAAAATTGATATGTTAGTCAATTTTGTAGTAACAAGACTCAACTTTGAGAATAGGTATGTTATAGAGTGGTATAAGAGATTTTGTTTCAACATCCGACCTATATGGGCCAAAATCCAACGCAGATTTGAGAAATTCGTTGTTGTAGAATTTTAGTTTGTGTTGAATTTGGGAAAAACAGTGAATTCAAAGCGAAAATTCCCAAATTTGGGTGAAATATGCATGTAATTTGGCTAAGGGATATCAAATTGAGAGTTGCAAGGTCAAGTTTGGCCATGGGAAGCTAAGTCCAGAGCTTCCATAGCGGACGAAAAAGAATATTCTGAAAAAAAATATGAAATTTTTGAAAATTATAATTTTTGGGATTTTTGAATTTTTTTGTATAGATGATGATGTGGACCATACTCGTGGCATGGACTGACAGGGTCCACGTTGGCATCACCATGGTGGTAGAAGGCATGGGTCATGGAATATATTTTGATGAATCAACGACCCAGATTCATCCTAGATTTGGATCTTTTTGGAGTTTGACAAAAAATTGCGAATTATGCACGTTTTTGCAGTTTGCCAATGGAGAAAATCGTCGATTGCCATTGGAACCTTTTAGAGTTCGGAAAAATTCTGCAAAGTAGGGACATTTTCAAAGTTCATTGATGAAGAAAATCATCAATCATCTATGGAACTTTTCAGATTTCGACAACATTCAGTGAAGTAGGAACATTTTCGTAGTTCACTGATGTAGAAAATCCTTGATCACAAATGAAGCTTTTCGGAGTTCGACGAAGTTAGGTAAAGTTTGGGGAATCGATGACTTAGATCACATTCGATTTAGCGATAAACGATCGTGATTCATCTACAAATTTGACGAAGTATGTTGAATCGACATTCGATATCATTTTTATTTTGAAATCAACAGTCTAGATCCAACGTGGGCTTGGTCAAGAATATCTAAGATTTTCAGAGTTCAACGAAATTATGTGAAGTAGGAAAATTATCACAGTTCATTGATGAATAAAATCACCGATTGTCAATGGAGTTTTGGATATTTCCAAAAAAGTGGGGGGTTTTTAGTTTATGTTGATTGACCATACAAGGGATTTTGTCAATTGTCGATACAAATGAAAGCATCAATCGACAATACAAAGAAAATCATCAATAACCAATATAGGGGATTTCGTCGATCATTGATGAAAGAAATAAGTCAATCATCGATGAAGGGAAAGAAAGATGATGACATGGATGAATTAGGGGATGACAAGTAGACATTAGTGGCGATGTGCCATGCCATGTTAGCCATACCGCCACATGAACAAAGATTGTCCAAAGCCAAAAACTTGTTTTGACCATAACATTAGTAGAAAAACTTAGAATTAGATGAAATTTAAAGGGTATGTCCGTAGAGACGAAGACTACAAATGTGTCAATGAGGGCCATGGGTCAATTCTGTTTCAATTTTCTAGAAAACACAAATTAGTGGCTTTTAAAGATCTAGGTCATGCTTAGTGACCATGACCCAGATAGAGATGAAATTTTTATAGTGTCCAAAAATCTGCATGAAAATATCCAATTGGGATTTTGGAAAAATTCAAAAGGGTTTTGAGCGAGGATTCCAAAACATGGCAAAACTCACTAATCCTGGACATTTTTTGAGGATTTTTGAAATCTTTGGAGGAAGAAAAGGGACCCCAGATCACAAATGTGGAAAAATATATTTAATCGACATTTTACATACTCAACAATCCGAACAACTTTGTCTCGTGGAAATTTTTCTCAATTTTGCTCTGTTTTGGAGATAATCAATTTTGGCTAAAAGTTTCAAGTTTTGAGAAAATGTGAAAGTACAAAGTCGTCAATTCCATATTTATACAAAATTTGAATGGAGCATCAGATTCCAAATTTGAAAGTTGCTATGTATTCCCAATAATAAATTTTATATGCTTCTAATATAAAAAAAAATCAATTTCTTGACCTATTTTTTTTTACAGGTGGCATAAAATGGCCTCTCAGATAAATTGCACCATTGAGAACATGGCACAATTGAGTAAAAATTGCAAAATTCAGAAAGCTATAACATTTCGCTCATAATTGTGAATGAGGCACAATAATATTTGTTGGAAAGATGTTTTAGAGGAAAATGTTTCTAAAGAATTAGAATTTGGACTAGTGCATTTGTGTTCATAAATTGAGATGAAGAATGACTTGTAACCTAATTAATGAAATATTTTACAATATGCATAATTCTAACAGTTATTGTTGCATGCACATTTTTGCAGAATTAAAGGTATAGGAATAACATATCCGATTCATATATGAGAACTAAAGATATGGATGACGCACAAGGATCTTACATCCATGGAGATTAAATCAAAGGATTAAATATTAGCTTGGGAAATGCAGAAATAGAGTCCAATGGACATAGAATCAGAGTGGAGCTTGTAAAGTTGATGAAAAACTTTCGTAGGGAAGTGCAAAGCTATAGAGAAGATAATTAAATGTTGATAAGAGATCAAGAGGATCATAACCAAATTAATTCTCAACTGCTATAGAGTTTGAAAAACCTACAAAAACAAATCAACAAGGAGTCGAGCATAAGATATGTATTTAGTGTAGGACATGCAAAAAAACTTATATCTCATGATAGGAGGGATAACTACAGAGAGCCAAAGAACTCACAAAGTGTTAGCAGACATCACCATTCACCTAGACAATCAACCAGAAGAGCACCTGCATGTTTAGAATTAAAGAGTATCCCAACTAGGTCCCTTGTCAGACATCAAAGGAGAAGACCCAAGTTAGATAGTTTGCAAGGAGAGCTCATGAGGCTTAAGCCACCAACATTTGATGGAGAGCATAGGAAGGGAGAAGAAGTTGAAGCTTGGTTATTGGGTTTGATAAAATATTTTCAGCTACCCAATTATTCATCAAATATGGAAGTGAAGATTGCCATATATCATGTTTAGGGGAAAGCTTCCATGTGGTGGGACTAATTGAAGCAACTCAAGCATATTGATGAAAATGGAATCTCTTGGAAGTATTTTAAAAAGTATTTTCAAAAGAAGGCACTTGTCAACATTATTATGACAAGAAGATGCAAGATTTCTTTGAGCTTAATCTTGGGAACATGATTGCGGATGAGTATGAGAAGAGGTTCTTGGAACTCCTAAGGTATGTGGATTTCATTAGGGATGATAAGGTTAAAATACAAAGGTTCTTGAGTGGGTTTCCATCATTCTACAAGGATACAATTACATTTGATGAGCCCAAGAATTTGGAAGAATCCATGAGAAAAACTAAATATTTGTATGAGCATAGGAAGACAAGATCATCTTTTCAAAGAGCTTGGGATGAGAAAAAGAAAGGTAAATGGATTAGAGGAAGAAATGATTCAAGCCACCTTTCTTCAGGAATAATTCAAAACCATATAGGAAAGGGCATCAAGCACAAAATGAACCCAATATGACAAATTCCTTGAGGAAAAGGCCGAGGCAACAACTCATAAAGTGTCGGGGATGCGAGGGGGACCACATGTATAAAGATTGTCCTCATAAAGGAGATAGGATGAGGACTATGCATAACCTTCGGGAAGTTGATATAGTGAAAGACATGGGAAGGGGCATGCCAAGTATTTATGGAACCTTGGAAATTAGACAAACAGACCATCGATCCCCCATGATTGAGGTGGAAGGTAAGCTTGATAATCAACCCATAACTATTTTGATTGATTTTGGAGATAGTCATAGCTATATAGTGTTGATATTATGGTAGCTGCGGGAGGTATTTACCTCCACGTGTAAAACCAACGAGAATAAAAGACTTCGGGAAGCAAGAGAAAACCCTAATGAGTTGGCTAATAACCCTAGAAGTCTTGTCAGCTCAAGAAGACAATTTATATTAGGTTATTAGCTTCCAAGAGAAGAAGCCGGCCAAAAATAATAATAACATATTGAACAGACATGAACCTAGAAGGAGAAGTCAGCCCCAGTAAAGTCTGCCATATTACTATAAATACAGGCGGCCATAAATCATTTTTCACAGTCTCAGAATTGCAAAGCAGCCACTGGTGTGCACTGCAGTTCCCAGTTTGGTGTGCACGTGTGGAGGAGAGCTACAGCTGCAGCAACCAGTTTTCAGTTTTGGCTTGGACTATCTCTTGGATAGGGTTTGGACTATTTGATCAGCTATTGTTGGTTGGCTATCCTTGGAGGAAGATGCACTACACCTTGTTTGGCTATCTAACCTAGGGTTTTCTTCCGAAATAATTCTCAATCAAGGTTAAGGTGCTTAGAGGGTGTCTTCGGCCTATGGTTGGGTGACAAGGGTATTGTTAATGGTAAAATGAGCACACATCCTTCATATTCTAACAAGTTATGGGCCCACACCTCCTTCATTCAATCTAAATGCTGGAAGGAAACATAGCCACTAGGATATTGAGCTCGCTGAGGAACTGTCGCTAGGGTTACTAGCAGAAGCAACTTCCAGGACACTGCCGCTAGAGTTACTAGCAGGAGCAGTTGCAGAAACCTTAAACCTCTTATTGAGGAACCTTAATTGAATGGATTGACCTAATCTCCGGATAGATCAATGTGCTCTAGCCTAGCACATCTCCTGATACTCTCAGAAATCCAAGACGTGAAGTTTGAATTTCTGGTCAAATCTAGGGTTGACCAAGTCAAGTAGCCATGACTAACTCTATGAAGTCTGAGAACAAGTTAGATGGAACCTCTAACTTCAGAGTGTGGAAGACAAGGATTTACCTCATCCTTGCCAAGAATAAAGTGTTGGATATCGTGAAACCAGAGTTTGAAGAAGGAAAAGAGAAGGAACCACATAACGTTGTAGCTATGGAGAAGTTCAAAGATGTTGACATCAATGCCATGAGTATCACAGTGGATTCTATAAAAGACCACTTGATACCCTACATCTCCCATATTGACTCATCGAAGAAGATGTACGATGCCCTAACAATCTTGGTTGTTGCAACATTATTGGTTATGGTTAAGATAAATTCTAAAAATGGAATTAACTCCATGCTTAACCTTGATTATTGAAAAATCAACACTTGGCAGATTTGGTGGGCGGCCAGAATTCATAAGAACCTTAGAGCCTTACCCCTTTTGATCATTTGGGGTGTTTGGTTGGTCTGAAACTCCCGAAAATCAACACTTCCATCGGTACCACCATCCATGAGTTGGAAACTATATCATATGAATGGATTCTTGATGAGTTTGGGATTCAACAAGAGTGTCGTTGATCCAAACCTATATTATTACAATGTTGGTGACGAGAGCCTGATTTTGATGACTTGTTCAAAAAGCCTTGTTGTTGAAAACAAGTAAGCCTTGAATTCTGATTTCAAGATGAAGGATTTGAGTATGATGCTCTACTTCCTGGAAGTATGACAGAGAACCAATGAGATTTTCATTAGTCAAAGAAAAGATACAATGGGAATATTAAAGAAGTTCAGTATGACAGAAAACAAAAACACAGTGATAGATTTGAAGAAAATGAATGATGATGATTCAGACAAAATTGATCCACAGCTAATTGGATCATTGATATATTTGGTTAACACCAGACCTGATTCATGCTTTGTAGTGAATATGCTTAGCCAATCCATGAGCCAACCAAGACAGACTCACTGGAGAACAATAAAGCATGTATTGAGATATACACGAGACACAATTTGATATAGTCTGAGATATGCCTCCAAGTGTGAAATTGAGTTTGCAGGGATATGCCTATACATATTGAGCAGAGAATACAATGGACCGGAAGAGAACATCTGGTTGTTGTCTTATTGTGAAGTTTTCCATGGTTTCCTTATGTAGCAGGAAACAAAACTATGTGGCCTTGAGTACCACATAAGCATAGTATATAGCATCGAGTGTGCGAAGCAATGTGGCTTCACAAGCTTCTGACAGATTTACTTGATCATGAGATGAATTCTATGATGATAACAAGAGCCATGTGTAAAGCTCTTTGAGAACCCAGTGTTTCTTGATAGATCGAAACACGTTGAAATGTAATATCATTATATCAGAGATATAATGCAGAGGAAAATAGTACACATGCAGTACCTTCCTACACATGAGCATATTGCAGACATCTTCACAAAATTAGCTTGGTGAAGAATACCTCCCTAGTTGAGAGGGAGTGTTGATGACTACAACCAAGACAAAGTTCAAAGTACATCTGTGTGAGACTTGGAATGATGAAGAATGCCTCCCTAGCAGAGAGGGAGTGTTGATGATTGCAGCTACGTGAGACATTCTCCAAGACACAAACCTGAGAGAGATCCCCTGAGAGGGGTGTAAGGTTCCTATTTAAGACAGAGCTGGAGCGTAGAGATGTCCTCCTTACAGAGAGTTGAGAATAACTCCAGATGATTCTCCTGTGTAATGCAGTGAGAAAGGAGATCTGCAGAGTTGGACGTGCATGTGGTTGAGCACAAGGTGAATGTGTGAAATCCCAAAGTGTTGGGTGCATCGTCATGAGAACATAAATGAAGACAATGTATTAGCCTCCTTTGAGCAGAGAATTGATGAGAAACTCCAGATGAATCTCCTATGTAATGTAGTGGGAAAGAAGATCTATTGAGTGGACGAGCACAGGTGAACGTGATCCTAATGGTTAAGCACTAGTGAAGAAGTGGTTCTTCTGTGTAATGTAGTGAGCCAGAGATATGGACATCCCTATGGATGTTCCCCTAGTGGATGAGCACTAGTGGGTGTATAATATCCCTTGCTATATTGTTCAAGAGTCAGACCTACCTGTAACCCTAATTGTAATGTAAAGGGTACAGGTCGGCCCCACCTCAATGTGATTGATAATTAATGTAAAAGATAATTAATCTGGTTAATATTAATTATATTATGAGATAGATAGGTCGGCCATGTTGTTCCAATAGAAACTTATGTTGATAGGTTCAGTCTAGTATAAGTAAAGGTAAATTCCCCATTGAGGAATCATATCTTTTGTGTGAGTTTGGAAATTTCAGCAAGTACACCTTCTTGGGAAAAGTGTGCACCTCTCTTGGGAGCTAGTCTTCTAGGATTTGCAAGCACCCTCTTATGTGCTAGGTTTTCTTAGTGGTGAAGTTCCTTATCATGAAGAATATAGCAAAGGATTTCGCTGGGTTTTCTTCCCTTGTTGAGAAGGGTTTCCCAGGATACTTCTTGTGGAATCATATCTTTTGTGTGAGTTTGGAAATTTCAGCAAGTACACCTTCTTGGGAAAAGTGTGCACCTCTCTTGGGAGCTAGTCTTCTAGGATTTGCAAGCACCCTCTTATGTGCTAGGTTTTCTTAGTGGTGAAGTTCCTTATCATGAAGAATATAGCAAAGGATTTCGCTGGGTTTTCTTCCCTTGTTGAGAAGGGTTTCCCAGGATAC
>CBVK0102829643.1:0-10496 GCA_900067695.1 Picea abies
CAAACGACTCTAAATAATTTAATTGTTAAAGAAATACATGTAAAATGTTTGTTTTATCCTGATTAGCTTCTGAAATGTGAGAGTGTTGTTGTTGAATGTCCATTACCTCCTTGAGTTGATGCAGTGTCTCATTTTTCTTAAGATCAATTTGTACATAGTGTGTAGAATCTTTGATATTTGAAGGAGACGAGAGAGTGTCTTTGTGAAGGTTAAGGGTCAGGTTTTGCAACACGCTACATTCAACCTCTAGGATATCTAATTTTTTATTTTGGTGTACTAACAAGTTTATGATGGTAGCGTGTTGAGACAGACAATGGTGCTTGTTCTCATACGTTTTAGTTGTTATTGAAAACAATGATGTCTTGTTGGGTTGGATTTACTCCTCGTATATCCTTTGGATTTTTCTGAACTCCAACACATCCCTATTCTTTGTATTTGCACTATGATCACCTACAAACCAATCCAAACAAAGAAATATACCTGCACATATTACTAGTCTCTTGGAAACAAATGAATAAGTTGCAAAAACCACATACCAGTATAGTATGCAAATACCACAAATAGAGTTGTGACCTTAAGACAAAAGACATCTACAATAATCGCTACAAGAGTCAATCCAATAGAGAATAATGCTAGAGACACTATGAGCCCTTGAGACAATCCAACTATGTTGACATAGAACCAGATTGACACCTTCTCGACCAAAATGAGAAAAGCATAAGGCTACATACTCAACATTGCCCAACAAGATACTAACAACACCAGTCCTTTATCACAATTTTTCTAGGGTTGAAGAGGCAAAACAACTCCTCAATACGATGGTTGAGAGAGCTCGAGTTGATTTCTTTTCTTAGAATAAGGATGCCAGAGGGTCGAAAAACCAAGGTACCAAACCCATATCACTGATGCCAAAATCACAATCCTCTTTTGCGAATTCGTAGCAATTTCTCACCATAAACATGGAATACCTAGGGTCCAGGACAATGCTCACAACTTCATGTATTTGGAGGCAAAACATAATCGCTTTGCTACTACATTTGTCCCCCAAATCCCGTCTTCCTCAATCCTTAATCCCACAATGCTGACGCGATTGCACATTGTTGCATTCATTAGCCGGAGCCGATGATAGATCTTGCGTGTGTGAAGGGTCAAGAACTGTCCTTTATGCTCTCATTCCAAAGCCATTGGGTTGAAATGTGCATTGACAATCAATGTGAATATTAAATGGTGATTGAGATGTATTAATCCACCCTTACGAGATGTGGCAAATAATGTGCTCCCCATTTTTTATACATTCATCTAAGCCAAGAGTGGTGGCCATTTTGGCACATGAGTTAGCTTCAAGGTTTAGCTCATTGTTCACATGGAAGAAAGAGACATGACAAAAGAGCTTACCTCTTCTCTTACTCGAGATAAGACCATGGCTAGTTTGCTATTCACTAGAACCAATCTCTCTTAAGCAATCAACTAGTTGCCCTAATAATAAATAAGTTACTAAATAGACAAATTCAACTTTTTCAATGAATTTTTATTTAACAAAATAAAATCTCACTCACATTTATTTATTTTTTCAAAATCTAAAAATATCAAAACTTAAAAAAATAAAAATTATAATCCAAATTTCCATCAATCAAATAGTATTTCAAAATTAAAATAAATTAATATTAATTTATTTTTAAATTATTAATTTCAAATAAAACTATACCTTCTAAAGATAATTCAAAATTAAAAAAAAATTAATATTATATATTTTTAATTTTTTTTTTTTTTTTCAAAAATAAACTTATTGAATTACTCCAAATAAAAGTAGCTTAAACCAAAACCCGACGTTCTACTCTATTTTGAGAGCAGAGACCGTACGACCGGGAACCCACCACTCTGGTTGTTTAGATAACGATGCCACGTGACAAAACAGTACTACCAAGCCTCTAATAACGTCCGACGTTCTACTCTATTTTGAGAGCAGAGACCGTAACGACCGGGAACCCACCACTCTGGTTGTTTAGATAAGGATGCCACGTGACAAAACAGTAACTACCAAGCCTCTAATAACGTCATATTATTTAGCTGCGTGCTGTGTTTTGCCAATTCCATACATACTAAATTCCAAATCCCACATCCTTCTCATAGTATTTTTCACAGATCTCCGCGTCTGTGATGCATTTCTCGAATATCTGAGTGTTTGTCGTGTAATTCTCAGATCTCGTTGTGTTCTGCTCTCGATCGGGTTCGAACGTTCGACCATGGCAACCATAGCGCAATTGAGGTGTGCCCAGGTTTCTTCTTCCACTATTGCCAATGCAAATCCTCTGGAGGGAAGGAAATCGGGGCTTTCCAATGGGGGATTCGTGGATTTTAAGGGGAAATTTTCAGCTGTGCCGTTGTTTGCTCAAACTATATATTCCAGAGGGGATGGTGGAGCTCGAAAGCTTTCGAGGTAGAGATTTTTCTTTTTCCTTTTAATTATCTTTCCTTTCAATTTTATGCTACTTTGTTGGTATTTTGGGAATTTGATATGCGCATGCGTTCAGAGTAACTTGCTGAGTTTCCATGCCTGCAGGGTTTCAGTTTTTCCTTCAAACAACTTTCTTAGAGGGCTTACTCTTAATTTATTATATATTACAGCAAGGCTTGACGTAAATTGAACCGGGTGACATGATTTCAGTGTACTGAATCGTGGTATTGAGGATAGCCAGGCCTGATTGATTACTGGGATCATCAATACCGGAATCTGGTCATGGCAAAGTTTTTCAGATTGTCCAGGCCAGATTGATTACTGGGATCATCAATACCCGAATCTGGTCATGTCAAAGTTTTTTCAGATTGTCCACTGGAGGCCCATACAGTCTCACCCTAAGCTGCTTGGGGGTGGTAGTTAAAGATTGAACTTGAACCGTTAAAATCCCCTTGTTTTTATATTTCGATAAGTGTAATTTCATGCTTACTAGGCACCGAAGTTGTCAGCGGAGGTTCATAACGGCTACTCATGAATTTTCCATTGTTATAGTTTGTTCATGTATGATTTTATTCATACTGATCCAGATAACAACCACACTCCCCCATCAACCTTCTCAAAAAGATCTAATAAAGTTATTCAAAAACAAGGGGGGAGGTAAACAATAACAAACCATGTTAAAAACATTATGCAGCGAGTTGCAGAGCATTTGCTGCAATTCCATTCAATATATGCACCGTTAGATCTCCGTTTACAGAGATCTACCGATGCATGTAATGCACTTAGTTGCAGTAGATGCTGTGCAACTCGGTGCTTATTGATCCAAGACCCATTACTCCACTTTCCACGCCCTAAAGAGAAACTAAGGCTTGTCCATATGGCGTTGGTTTGTTGTTCTGAAATGCCATGATAAGGTGCTATAACTACATCACTGTGTTAGATGTAGCGTCAAGAAAAATAATTAATCTCAATGGACCTAAATTAGTAAGAACGCCTTTGTCTATCCAATGCTAACCCATGCCATCGTTGATTTTGTCATTCAGAACATCTCTATTTAGTTTTATAAATTGATTTATACAATTCAAAGGGGGTTACTGAGATCTTTACATACCCGAATTTGTTTTTAGTACCTTTTTATTTTCCTGTGAAAGATGGACATCTATCAGGATGAAAAGGTTGGAGAGTGGAAGGTTATGGGTTGCCTAACTTTAGTTGACCAGGCGAAAACCCATCTAACATGCCAATCTTACCCGTTTGACCTACCACTCTGACTAGTTTGAGTCGCCGGGCGCTTTATAAATTCTGTTTTTGGTCATCTGGAGATCATTTTTCACTGTTTTTCCTGGGCAGTTTTGAGAAGGGTTTTGCACTAGCAGTAGGGTTTTTCAAGAACGCTAAGGACCTTCTGTTGGCACTTAGTCATAGGTTATATTTATTATGCATTTATATTTATCATATGATTTCAGATTTGACTCTCGGCATTGGACATGAAACTTTAAGGTCTAAATTCATACCAATTGCCCGAGAGACTTATGGGCAATGCATGGTGCCTTTTTGTATGGTTGTAATTTTCTATATGCCTAGTCATTGTTGGGTTGATTGGCAAATCTTTGTTGAGTCCTGAGTTAAGTTTGAATGGTAGGCCAAAATTAGTGCTGAGATGAGTCTCCATCTACCTCACCAATAAAATAACTCCCCATTGAGGTATTTTTCATACTACACTTGTTGAGTTTTGAAGTACCTTTAACTCACTATGATTAATCAAAAAGTTCAGTTATTATACCTTCATCACTCTTCAAAAATTCCTTTGTTGCTTTGTGGGGACTTTCATAAAGCGCTTGACACCATCCCGACAGAGCCCTTGTTTCATAGCCCCACATTGGCATTTCGGAGTCACTCTTTGCTACTATCATGAGACTCTATGAGTTGGTTCTGGGTCGCTTTTGTACAGTCCATGGCTTTTCAGATTTCATCTAACAAGGGTGTCCTCTTTTACTGACTCTTTTTGGATTTACATTGATGCTATTGGCATTTCGGAGTCACTCTTGGCTACCATCATGAGACTCCATGAGTTGGTTCTTGGTCGCTTTTGTACAGCCCATGGCATTTCAGATTTCATCTAACAAGGGTGTCTTCTTTCACTGACTCTTTTTGGGATTTACATTGATGCGTTGAAGTCTTTTCTCTAGGGACATATTCGAGACAGTGATCGTTGTCTTCTACCCCACGTGTTGATATCTGTAGAGAGTCCAAACTCTCCTTCTCAGGCACATCACTTGATGTGAGTAGACTGCCCCCTAGCTCATTGTTTGGGTGGAGTTCAGGGCCCAACCTCTTCACCTTAAGGCCATTATTCAATTGGTCTCATTCCTTCACAAAGTCCAAATTTATAGGTACTCCGCCTTCGGGTTGGATAGGTATCCCTACTTAGCACTTTATTCTTTGAAGGTCGTTCCACCAAGACGCACTTTATATTGGTTTTTAGTGGTTTCTGTTACTTTAGTGAGTGGCCATCTCTCCAATCATCTTCTCTCTTATGGACAGTTTCTGAATGCTCTAGGTTACCTCTTGTCAACCAAGCAGGACTTGAACCGGGCTATCATAATGGATATCTATAGACAGTATATCCAGGCCACCTACATCATGCCTTTAGGGTCCTTGTTCCAAAGATGGCTTTTTATGTTGAGCACTTTCTTGACATGAGAGAGGGTCTTATTGTTTGACCTTCATACACACATAGACACTGAATTGCATGCCTTTAGGGTCTGCCTTGGTCAGTTTTGGGTGGGTTCCCACAGACTTTAGATTGAGACCACCTCTCGTGGCAGGACAAGGTTTTCCAGTGATGCCACTTTTAGGAGCCAAAGATGGAGGAGCATCTCAATTTTTGGTGCCCCATTTATTATGACATTAGTGGGGATACAACTGCCTATTTGGTTCTTGGGGAGCTCCCTTTACACCTTTCTTTTCTACCGTAACTAGAGACGTCTTACCCTTTTCATGAGGGAAGTATTTAGACATAGATTTCAGTCTTAAAACCTTTCTTTGCTCCCCTAACTAGAGACGTCTTACCCTTTTCATGAGGGAAGTATTTAGACATAGATCTCAGTCTTTACACCTTTCTTTGCTACCCTAACTAGAGACGTCTTACCCTTTTCATGAGGGAAGTATTTGGACATAGATCTCAGTCTTTATATATGTACTGTCCCTGCCAAAGACCCTGTCCCTGCGAAAGGCCTTCAATAGGATCACTTCATACTTCCTGATTGGGGCAACAAGCTACATGCAAAGGTTCACAAGTCTTCAGATTCCAACATAATGTGACCTCCAATTACCTCAGTTTTATAAAGTTATACTCTTGGATCTGTCCCAAGCTCCAATTTTCATTTGATTTCCATAAAGTTAATCAAGCAAAAGCACAAAGAGTATCTATCTCATATTCGTGATCCATTTATTTTCACAAGCCTCTTCCTTTTTGGTATATGTTAAAGTTTAAATCCAGCATAATGAGTATCTATCTCATATTTGTGATCTCTTTTTTCACAAGTCTCTTCCTTTTTTATATATGCTATTCACCTTCCTCTATTAATGATATGTTTTCGTTTTTATGAAATCCTTCTCAATCTAGCGAACCTTCGTAAATTGTTAAAGTCAATTTTCCTAAGTAGGAAACCCTTAAATGTCATTACAAATTGAGGAATTTTCCTGATAGTTTTCTGGCCATAATAGTATCTATTATAAGGGTTCACTTTTGACAGCATGATGCTTTTATACAAGACCATGAAGCAGATTATGATTCTTGAATTTAAATCTTTTGGAGACGAAACGATTTTTTTTTTTAATATGACACATTCATTACACGTGTCAGCTTTTCTTGATGTGGTTGCTTCTGTTTATATTCATTTAGATCTCCAAGTTGAAATTCAAATGGGGTTCGAGTTTAATGATTTGAAAAATAAGTCAGATTCCCTTTGCCAAAACGAAACTCTCATTATTACACAACAACGGATGCTGTTCCTGACAACTCATGAGAACAAAAGCAAGTCTACATGCCGGAACTCAGGCGGGGTTTCAGGTTAGTGGTAAGTGGGTTTCCCCTTACCAAGGCCAAACTTTCACTTTGACACAAACATAAAGCCCTTGTATATATTTTTGGTTGTCTCTTGCGATATTTTGAGTTTCCATATTCATGTGAATCACTTCATTTTCTTGGTGCCATGACTCGAACTTGGCAACCATTTAGGAAACCCGAAATGGAGAGTTAACTCAGCAAAGCTCGGCTAAAAAAATCAAGAATAGCTTGGTATTTTAAAAAAAATACATAAAATATTCTAGGTACCAAGGCATGCATAATTAAATAAGTAAATTTAGGCCGAAGCAAGGTAAAATTGGTCAGAATTGATGAATCCCTGAACTCAAAAGAACTGTGTCAAACGGGAAATGTTTGGCCCAGTTTGACCAAGTCTTGCCCTTCTGAGTAAACTTAGCTTATTTTGGTGCAAAGCAGAGTCCACTCGGCGAGTATAATGATTACTCTACACATCTTTTAATCAACCTTGAGAGTTCACCGGTGTTGTAGCCAATGTGGTACAGCATCTGTGCACATGTCTATGATGTCCTGCAAAGAGAGATGAATTCTTTTAAGTTTTTATAGACTTTGATTAAGTCTATGCTTGGCTTTTGACTGGTAGTCTTCTGGTTTTCTTTCCAGTTTCCTTCTGGATGGTCTTTTTTATGCTGTCAAAGTGTAGCTGCCAATTCTTTCCCAGTACTCATTGTGGCTTTTGTGCCCTATTCAGAGAAAATGTTATGGTCTAGTAGCAGTAGCTAGCTGATGTCACGTACATAGCCAGTAGTTATTATACCTTTTATTCTCCACCCATTTTGGTGTTACTTCCATCAAGTATGGAAAGTTTAGTAAACTTCGGAAAAAAACCTCTCTAGTACCTTATTATTTAGGAAATACTTTTCGCGAGTTTCTTTATTCTGGACAAATGAACCTAAAAGTTAAAACATTTGTTATCTTTGTAAAGAAATAAGTACTATAGGAAACTTAATAACTTGTCATGTTAGGGCTAGTATCTATGACCTCTTTGTAGATACTAATGGACCCAGCTGTTTACTGATTTGATTGTACAGATGAAGAGATGAAGAACTATTTTGATTTTATCATTTGTAATAGTCTTAGATTGGGTACTTGCAGGTTGAGGTGTGCACTGGCAGAACCAAAGACTAAAGTTGAAAAGAAAACAATTCTGCATGAGCTTTATGAGCAGCAGGGGCAGAGTCCTTGGTATGACAATCTCAGGCGTCCAGTTACTGACTTGATACCACTTATTGAAAGTGGAGTTCGAGGCATTACAAGCAATCCCACGGTACAGAAAGCAACACATTTACTAATTGTATTGGGTCTCTTACTTAAAGTTTTAGATTCACATATATCTTATTGCTATTAAACTTATTTATATTTTGTACAGCTGAAGCGAGGAAAGAGTTTAGAAAGGTCACTGAAAACTGAATTAGATTTATTTTGACTCTGTTATGCAGATTTTCGAAAGAGCTATAATATCTTCAGATGCTTATGATGACCAGTTCAGGTATTCCTAGGTCTCTATGCAGTTTTCGGATCTACATTTGTCTTTATATAAATCATGGAATAAACACTTCTTGTTTAATATTGAGATTGACATGGTAGTTCTGTAATATGCAGTTTTCGGATCTACATTTGCCTTCATGGAATAAACACTTCTTGTTTAATATTGAGATTGACATAGTAGTTCTGTAATTATAGAATATAAGATTGAATACTGATTGATATGAATTGATGATATCATGATAATGATAAGCCTCATGCCAGTATACTTATATGTATTGACTGGTCACAAGGTGTAGGGGTGTGTGGCCTTTGACCTTTCATCAACCTAAAGATTTCCTTCCTGCAGATGAAAATGAGCAAACAGAAGAGGAAAATCGTTTTTTAGAGATCCGGGGGTCTCTTTTTTACACCACAATTGTTGGACATGTTGTGACATGGCTAGAGCACATGTCGGACATGTGTCATGTGTCCGACACTTGGGATACAGACACCGCACCCCTCGGGGCATATCCTGTTTACTTAGATATATATGTATGTATGTAAAAAAAAGTCATGAGACATAAAAATGTCAGATTAACATTCATCAATCAGAAGTTAAAAAGAAAGTTATCATTTTAGATCATTGCTACTATCTAGCATCATAATCTGGGAATCTTGCTTTCTCTTTGTGTATGGCTTCTAACAGCTGGTGCCATTTGATGTTATAACTTTTAAATCAGTTGGAAACATTGGGCAGCATATAGGTTTGAATTAATTGGTGCCATTGAGCAGCCTATTCTCCTTCTATGTTTTGACCTTAAAATCCCACAAGTCCCAGCGCAAGGGGTGCAGGAGGAAGTGGTACAGGTCTTGTTTGAATATATGCTGAAATGTTGGAAAAATTGTAGTGTGCTCAATTCTGAAAAGGAACCCAATTTGTATATTGTGTGTGAGGTCCAATGAGTCTGATTCCATCACCAAACAACCTGAAATGGGCGTCCCACGTAGTTACTACTAATGTTAAGATTTTAAATCAATGTAATGTTAAGATTTTAAATCAATGTAGCGTTAATTTTAAAAATTAAAATTAAAAGCTAAATAAAATTCCAAAAAGGAGGACTAGGTTTTTTGTGGTTATTTTTATTTCTTTGGCTGGAAAAGTGGGCTCCATTAGTGAAACGTTTCAGAATTCTTCCCGAAATGCAGGTTTGGTTTTTTTTGTATTGTGAAGTGTTGCTTCCAGAAAACAGAAACACCAGTGAAATGCTTTGTTGGTGCTTTCCTGGCGTTTCCCATCCACATCAGACTCCGAAACAATGAATGGTGTTCTGGGCCTCTGATAACATAGCTATCTCCACCTTCCATCAGTAAAGAAAGGAAATCTGAATACAAAAGGAAACATTCTACAGACAGAAACAAGTGGTATCTTGAATGCAAGGAAGAAACAAGTTTATCTTGGATGTGAACTAGTCTTTGCTAGCTGCAATGTGAAATGGTGAGTGACAAGATGTTCAGGAAGGTTTGGGAAGAGAGAAGATGTTTTGATGCAAATTAGAAGAGGTAGAAAATTAAACAGAAGATCATTATGGCTTCAGGAAAAGGGATGCAAGTGTTTGAGGATAATTAACACAGATAATAGCATGGTTAAGTATAATCGAGGCAGATAATATGTGGATTGCAGGTATCAAGGAAGTCATTTGGTCAAAATCTTGGATGAAGTAACAATGGCAGCCCCAATACACCAATTTATAAATTATACCTTTTCTTGTGGCAAATCTGTTTTGAGGAGAAATTATATTTCAGGTCCAAGATTTGATAGAAGTAGTTTCTCTGTATTTCTTGTATAGCAAATTTGAAGGTCCGGTTAATCTGTTGGCCCCATGGATATTATCTTTTCTTAGACATATATATTGCATATTATTCTTTTTAACTGTTGTGCAGAGTACAATGATTTTTGTAAGAATTTTAATTTCTTATAGTGGGGCTCCTTAATTTTAGTATAGAACTGTGATTCTTGTTGAATCCTTTCAACAGTTGGTACTGGCTATCTCCTTGCAGCTGCATAATCATATAGTTTAAAGCTGGAAAATGTTGCAGGTGTGAGTATTTTCATAAAAGTTTCCTCTTGAAAGTTGTCCAGGATCTGTATCATGGATCTCTTGGAAAATCACTAACTATGTTATTTCACAGGCAACTTATTAATGAGGGAAAAGGAGTTGAGGACACTTACTGGGAGCTTGTAATAAAAGATATCCAAGATGCATGCGAATTATTTGAGCCCATTTATGATGCAACTGAAGGAGCAGATGGTTATGTTTCTGTTGAAGTCTCCCCCAGACTCGCACTTGAGACAGAAGGGACTGTTGAGGCTGCTAAGTGGTTGCACAAAAGAGTCAATCGCCGCAATGTCTACATTAAGATTCCAGCAACAGCAGAATGCATTCCATCTATAAAGCAAGTTATTTC